>JBAJFG010000465.1:0-196607 GCA_037903475.1 Ancylostoma caninum | reverse complement strand
CCAATTTTCATGATGTGTTGCTGCATATTTAACACGTAAGCTACTTATTACTCATAAATAATTAACATGTAAGATACCTATTACTTATAAATAATTAATGTGCAGTAATGAATAATGTGAGTATCGGGTATCAGATGTGAAATCAATCACTTGGAGTAGAAAGATCAAAGATTCAGAACCTTGAAATGATAAAAGAGATGAGTTGATTAATAATTTGATTTGAAAAGAAGAGTAAAGGAAGCGAGAAAAAAATTGAAATGAGGCCTTCCATGATGTTTTCAGACTAAAACCACACTAGGTAGGGACTTGTTCTTGCCAATTCAATTCGAATCGAGTTTCGAGTGAATCGAAATTCGCATTATTCAACACATCACTAACGATTTTGCAAAAAAAAAATCGTGAAAGTTCACATATTTCAATGCACAATATGTGGAGCTGTGCGCTTCATAGCAACTAAGTTGTTGATCCTTTACATTGTAGAAAATGGTCGTTACGCGTTAGTGCGGTAATCCGTTAATCTGTCGAGCCGTTAGTAAAAGAGAACATACTAACTATCTTAACTCTAGTAGAGTTACGATTTTTCGGTCTAGGAGAACCTGGGTGGAGAAAAAGCGAATAAAATGATGATTCATGGGCATGACAACAAAGCCTTGGCGAAGAAATTTTGAAAAAAAAAACTGTAGGAAAAGTTGTAATACGGGTAAAAACGGGAACCTATTGTGGGTACGTAAATTGCTCCAATTCGATAAACGATATCAACCAAGTATCATCGACTGATGCCACTGTACCTAATCCTCAAAAAAATCAACTTCTGACTCCTTAAGGGAATGAATTTTAACGGGTATTTCGGTTTTTAGGTTTTTTTTCAAATCAGTAGGCCACTAAGTTACAGCAAAATGGCCGTTGGCGTCAATGTGTTAATTCATTAAATAATGATACACATGAGAGTGACCTGAAAAATATTCAACCATAATAGGAAATAAATTTGCCTCTTACGTCAAACAGTAAGGTAAATTCAATTCAAAATTCGATCGAAATTTTTTGATCGAAACGAATAATTTTTTGATCGAAACGAATAATTTTTTGATCGAAACGAAAAATAATTTGATCGAAACGCCGACTCCACAAAAAAAGGTGAATAATCGATTTGGTGCCGAGTATTCGAGCATTCGGAACGGTTAGCAAAAATCGAATTAGAAATATGAACTGTTCGAAAAGGAAGAATGATTAAGTAAAATTTTCGAACCATGAGGGAGTACCAGAGGATTTCACGAGAGATGATCTTTTCCTCAGTAAATATACGGTTCCATAGAATTTTCCTAATACTATCGCACTCTTGACTAAGCTCTCTAATGGGACCATTACCCAGGATTAGGTCTATTATTGTGGCGGGCAAAGGGTTCTACAGACAAGAGCTCGTGTAGGTAGCACCAACATCGTTGTATCCATGAAGAATGACTGTAGGATTACTGTAACCCAAAAATAACCCTGATACAGATAACTGTAATATAATAACGCTATTCAGTGAACGATGGCTACACAATGTGGTCCGAAATCCGGGATAAATCCAGGAATCAAACCTTATAAAAGCAGAGGAAACAAACTGTTATGGAAGCGATGCATCATTCGTATGAATGGTGCCCGGCTCACAAACGGGGATTGCCCCCGAAAATGATCTCATATTCAGAATTCCACCCTTGAACAATCGATGACAAATAATACTACCCGGACGAGTATTATCGGCGGTGAATTTCAATAGGCTGACAACACTCGCTCGGCCACGACGAGAAAAACAACAAAACCGCCGAAAAGTTGCGGACAACACTGATGACAAAGGCCTGGTTTTAATTATGGGCCGATTTTGTGAACCGCATTCGACAGCTGATCGGGGGAAATCGATGTCATCAAAGAATTTCTGCAATTTCTGGATAGATTTTCCTTTGAGCAGGGAAATTTTTCCCTGCAGGTAGGAGTTTGTAAACTGTGGAGGAAAGCATGAAATTCGCACAAAAAGGATGGAACAGTTGATCATGAAAAAGAAATTGGGGGAACACAAGATTGAACAGGAATTAATGTGAGATCAAAAGCTATCCTGACTCAGAAACCAGTCCTTACTCGAGTATTTCCGGAGGTTTTAGTCATAATACAAACATTTCGCAGGTCACCAGAACCTTAGGCGTCATCAGGTAAGAAGATATTGACAATCCTTCTGCTTTTCTGGATGGTATTTCCTTCATCCATGCTCTACAAGTGCGTCCAGTGAAAAAAAAAAACAGGAGGAATTTTTAGAATATGACCGCCGGTTCCCATAGGTGACGGATTGTACGGAAAAACCAAGAGGTGAGTGTCGGGAGTACCGCAGTAATCGAACCACTGCAACTGCATAGGTTAGTCCTGGATCTCGATGGTATGCACAAACATGTTTAGAGACAGAAATCTTTTTGTAGTTGGGCCACACAAGTGCGTGAATCTGGGCAGAATTTTATGTAATTAATTAATCTATTAGTAAGTTTAGAATTAATTCGAAGTTAACATGCAGCCACATTGCATTATGGAGCGATTTCCCATTATTTTCAAGGCAGCACTCGTAGCTATTGCTCATTTATCTCCTGAACAGTTCCGCACTCTGTCGAAGATTAGCTATTAAAGTCTGCAAAACCTTGGCGGGGGACTGGATGCAAACCCTCGACCTACATCATATGTGTCAGCACCACTATCCACTCGGCTATCCAGCTTCCAAGTGATTGAGGGAGGTGTATGTCAATATGGCAGGAAATGAAATTTTGAGCTTGTATTGACCATTTAGCAAATTTCAGATATAATATGTAACATCAATAATATGTAACATCACTTGAGATAAGATTTCCAACCATATATGTTTCCGAAAGCGCAGCTTAATTTCGTGCACTTCCCTTGTAAGGTTTTTACTCGAACCATTACGCCGTTCGCGCTGCCTTCGTGCTGTACAGTTATCAGAGAAGAAGCACGATACAGAAGAAATATGGTCAAGTCACTAGTGCCCCGACTAGCACGGGCGGTGGGCGGTAGGATATGACATGTACCTTTCGTACTGTTTCAATTAGCGAGAATACGAGAATATGGAAACCAGCACATTTGTGTTCAAGAGTGCTTCTTTTCTTTCTAGCTGGCTTTCTTCTTTTACTCTAACATGGATTCCGAATGGAGGTGGAAATTCTATTATAATATGGATGGCTATAGTCACTGTAGTGGAATTCAGACTCTAAAGAACTCATGAATGTGGCAAAGGTTATTTCACTCGGTTACCGTTATTTACAACAAAGGTTAAGGTTGATTTAACGCACATTATGAGGAGCTGCACCAATGAATGGAATTTCACATGGCTATTTTATTGCAGGTGAGAATTCCCCATGCTAAGCAAACTCTCGCAGGGGCATAGCCCATTTCACCAAGGGAGATGGTTGAAAAAGCGCAAGAGAAATGAAGAACGTGAGAAATTGTGCAGGAATTAAATAAGACGAGGAATGAGGCTGGCAAAACGCACATTTACCCAAATATGGAGTTGAAGCAGACTTTGTATAGGTCAGCTAGAGAATCGCATAGTGGGCAGAAAATTACAAGGGCAGAATTTTATATGGGACTCCTGCACTTGGATACTCGAAAAGGAAGAATTAGCGTCGATTCATAAAGGAACTCAGAACAAAAAAAACTAGTGGGCACCTGAACGTTTATTTACAGATTACCGTAATCATGCAAAAACAACTCATCTTTTTGTTCCAATGACAGGTTTAATTCCAGGAAAAGGTAAAGTGAAATTCTAGCAGCATTCAATGTGAAAGCAAAAAAATATAAAAAATATTGCATTCTGCTTTCAGTGAACTTCTAGCGAGATTGGCTCCAGCTCAAATTTCCGCTTAATTTTCTCATTTCATTAATGTCGTCGGGAATTTCACGCCTGCCACAACTCGGGAAATGAAGGAAGTTTCCGAGCAGAAGGGAAAAACGTAATGCTCATTGAGCCATGGAACTCCACCTCTTGAAGGAATTTGAAAGAAAGGCTCAAGGAGCGGGTTTGCAGTGGATGGCAAAGTAAGTGTGTAGGTACTATGGACTCCAACTCTGGTGAAAGTGCATTTAAGGACAAGAAGTAGAAGGACCTCATGTCGAGGATTCAAAGCGAGGTTGTTAATTTAAGCCATGTAACAACAAATTCCTCTCAAAGAAATTGATGGACTAGCGCCCCTTCGGGAAGCTAGAAAGTGGAGTGGGCCAGCCAATTGAGGTATGTGCAAAAGTAACAGATAAGCAAAAATGATCATTAAATGAGCTCGAATACAAAATTCTCTTTATGAATTGCGTATGTTCTACCAGTCTAGCCGCCGCGGCAACTTCTGGCTCCCAGTCTTCTCGTGGCGTTCCTAGCTGTGCTTGGAAACTTTAAATCACGCATCTTTAAAGCTATTTTTCGATGCAATGATACCATCTATTGCTCTTTATTACACAGCTATGACCAAGCACTCCCAACTCTGCACACGATTATCTTCCGGATGGCTTAATACTTGTGAACAATTCAATGTGACCAATGCAGTGAATCCTGAAATAATTCAAGCTCATTTATGTTCAACTGACCATCTCTACTAAGCTTCGCGTTAGAAATACTACAACTGATGAGCATGCTTACATAGGGAGGAAGTAGAGATGGTCAATTGAACATGAGTGAGCGCATAGCGCCCCCTACTCCATCGGCAGACGTGCATCTTGGCATTTCCTCATTATTGGGCCAGGGCGGACACATCTCGGTCTCCATCGGAGAACCCGTACCCTATCGTTTTGTCCACTCGTGTTTTTTTTTTCACTATTGAGCCACGCTAGACCCGATCCATCGTAGAACCCGTACCATGGCGTTTCACCCATTACTGGGCCACGGCAGATCCAATCCCCGTCCGTGGAATCGTACCCTGGCGTTTCCGCACTAATGGGCCCCTGTGGACCCAATTTCCATCAGTGGACCGGTATCCTGGCGTCTTTCCCACCATTGAACCACGGCGGACTGTTTCTTCATCAGTTATCTCGTACCCTGCCATTTTTCTCCACTGCTGGGCCAGGGCAGATCCATTCTCCATCGATGGGCCCGTATCCTGACGTCTTCCTAACTATTGGGCCACGTCGGACCCTTTTTCGGTCAGTGGAGACCTACCCTGATGTTTTTCTGAACTATGGGGCTACGTCGATCATCAGTGCACCCACATTCCATGTAAACTCGAGAGTAATGGGAGAAAGTTAGGAAATATTGGAAAAGTTTGATCAGTTGTACAACTTTTTTTTCAGAAAATGACACACAGACGCGTTCTTCGTCCGTTCATCCTGTTATTGTACTACCCTTTTTAAAAAAAAAGGCGGATCCCACGGCTGCGTAATCCCTACGGGACCTCAATCAGAAGTGCCCAAAGAGCACATCCCATGTGATGATACCGAACCCCCCTCCACGGCATGCACCCATCCTTTCGAGGTGGTTATCATCCAGTGTTTCAAAGCTGGCACAAGATGAAGTCAGAAACTCGAGGGGGCTCGAGACCGCCGGCGCAGGACGCTGGTCCCGCCGCGAAATGCTGAATCCACTGTCTGATTCTCTCACTTTCATCATTGGCTACTGTATCCATCATTATCGTAACGAACGGAACCATACGAGGACGGGTTCCACCACGATATCCCACCACGACTTCCACTACATCTATGCGGTTATGGATAACGAAACATCAATCGAATGTGCCGTCAGCTTCGCATCTTCGCAAGGCATTGTCTATAACTGGGTCTCATGGTGAAAGCATGCGACCACGTGCTGGTCCCCCCACAGCCGCGCTCTAGAAAATTTTGTTGCACTACCATGATTTATATGAAAGGATCACTAGTTGCTAATGACCACAACTGGATAAGCAAGCATATGCCATAAGCATGAGTCGACTGACTGGTTAACATGGAGAACGGCTGAAAAATCCTATTCAGATGCCCACGCGTTTATTTTTGCACAGCGGTTGGCATTATTCCTTTTAGATAGAATGTCATTGAAACCATCCAATTTCTGGGACTGCGTATGCTGCGCTAACGAATGCTCTGCATGACAAAATTGAGCATGCTATTTCGCTTGCATCAAGCAATGATGAATTTCAATTTTTTTTGTGAGTAGAAAAGCAATATGTTAAGAAATATACCACAAGTCGCTGAATTTTGTTGGCTGGCTTCGCTTAATCACGTCTACTGGTTGATACATTTATCTCATTGCTACTAGTTAAACGAGCTGAACCATTGAACTACAAGACACCAATCATCAAAGAACCTGGGCCTGCATCCAATATATCAGGTGGGTGCAAAAATAATGCGCGTCTTCAAACCTTTACTTCCGAACCCCATGACTCGCTTCAGAATCAAGTATTTCAAAAGAGCTGAGAACCGCTGTGATGCGCAAATCTTTGAGATAGCTATTCTTGGGCAACCAATCATTTCGGAATGGATCTTCTAGAATCGACGAACGCCAAAAAGGTAATTTTCTCTTTTCTGACTCACAAGTCCTTGGGCGAAACTATGGTGGTATTCCCAGCAGCTGCAGCTGTGATACCACCAAGGTTTAGCTCAGAAAAATAAATTTGGCGAAAATTCTGTCTTGGCATCTCTCGTTCCGAAATAAAAGCTCAACAAAGATGTGAACTTCGTTCAAAATAGATAACGGGACTAAAAAGGCCATGAAATTGGCTACAAACCATATATAACTTCTTTTATATATGGTTATATGGTAAGAATTCTCATAATTATCTAACAAATAATCAGAACTGGCTCGATTACAATCAATTACAGAACATCAGGTTTTCTATTGAAGGTTCAAGTTGATAAATCAGTGAAGGTTAATGTCAGTGGAAAAACGAGAAAGAAGGACAAGATTATTTCCATCTGCACTTCGGTCAAGTTCCAAAGAGAGCAGAAGATAGCTAACTCTGATAACTGTGTAGCACGAACGCAGTCCCAACGGCGTAATGGTTCGGGTATAGCAGCAACGGTTCCCAGCAGGGATGAGCGGATACGAGATTTTTCACGACCCGGATAACGGTGCGGATAACGGATGACGGATAACGGATAACGGATAAGTGTTAAGATACTACAAGGCACCATCTTCTACTAATATCAAGAATAATATTAAGACACTATTAATACTAATATCTATGTAATATGTACGAAGAATTATAAAATGGACATACGATCTGAGTATTGTGGATAAAAATTAGCACAATTTCTTCTTTTCGTTAATCATCAAATCCACCATTCTCAAAACGACACTGAGCATGACGTAATTATAAGGAGAATTGAATATAGTGCCTAGGTTTTATGAAAACAACAGCAATACTTGGATATTCGATGACTCGTTTAGCACACTAGTCACAAAAGATGATGCGTGACCAGGACGTCTTCAATATAAAGATCCCCATAACGAACTCTGGTCCTTCCACGGTTTCTTCTTTAGACCCATTGACGACAACACGACATAGCTTTTTTTTTTGGGGGGGAGGGGGGAGGCGTCACATAGGCTGATGCTTTGCTCCATATATCTTTTATGGATTTCTGGCAAACCTTCTAGTACTGACTGAATATTATGGTCATCACTTCACTCCTAAACACTATGCATAAGTAGATCCAAAAATTGGTGAAAACAGTAGTGTTAAATGAATAGTCGAATTGAACTTCACGCGCAAGAGGGCACCACTCATCTGTACGTTGTGAGGTCATCAACTTCAACTTTGTCAGAGGTCACAACATTAGTCAGCGTTGTTGGTAATCTTACAGGTAGACAATGGTTTCGAGGTAATTTCCTCGATTGTCGGAGAACCCAGAAAACCTGAGCAAGAGCCTTTCTAGACGAGTACAAGTCTCTATTATTTTCTCCTACATCGCTGCCAGATTCAAAATCACATATGAGGGAAAATGCGCTAGATCATGTGGTCCAACAGCTTTTCTTGAAATTGAAGCCCTCCTCTGTTGGGAGCGTGCGAAATGAGTCTACTACGGTGACCTCATCCGCACTGTTATCCGGCATCAAGGGACCGGATAATGGAGCGGATAACGGATGGGCCAAAACCCACGGATAACGGTAAAACGGATAACCGGATACAGACAATCCGTTCATCCCTGGTTCCCTTCTTTCTCAACCTTTGGTCCCTTTAGCAGCAAATGCTGAGGGATAGCAGCAATCAAAGGGAGGATGGCAGCAACTGGTAATCGTTGGTGCTATGGTATCTACTCGAACCATTACGCCGTTCGGACTGCGTTCTTGCTGCACAGTTATCAGAGAATGAGATCTAGGAAATGACTATAAAAAGCTCTTGAGATTTCATAATTGTTCCATGCAGTTTGTTCAAACATATCAACCCAGGACCCTTGACTCAGGGACTCTGGGGTGAATATAGGCAAACCATAATATATGCGGTGTTGCTATAGTACAGCACAAGAATAATATTTATAGAAGAAATAGGGAGAAGCTCGAGATGGTCACTAAACTACTGCAAATCACGCACAGTAGTAGTTTTCGCGCGTCGCAAAGATACGCGTTGCGTGCTAACCAATCAGTTCTCCTCGCGGCGCCTGTAGCCTTACAATTTACTCGATGCAAAAATCTTGTATAGTATGAATCTAAGCTGTGCAGTTCTACGGCTTACGTCACACGGTTACGATTACCATAGCATGTACAAACAAATAATAAGTTGCATTTTAGACAATCCCTGCCGTGACAATAGATCCACTATTCCGGAAAATGTCTGGCTGAGAAAAAAAATTTCTATGCTAACGAATATCAAAGCGACGCTCTTAATTTTAACTAGTGCGTAAACATTTATGCAAACAGAAAATAAGAGTATGCCCTGTTCTTTTGCTTTGGCAAAAGCATTATATTTGCCTAGTAAAAGAAATAAGACCTCAAATGTCAGTCGAACATTAGGAAAATTCCACCGAAGAACTAGCTTCCAATGGGAAATAATGGGTACATCATTAAGAGCACGCATGTAGTTGCCTTTGCAGTAGATGTGCAGCAAAGAGCTTTGAACTATGAACAGAAAAATGGCTCCTGGAACAAAGCTTCACAGACAAATTGGAACCGGTAAGAAAATTTTAAATGATGAACAAAAACCATGGTTCTTAGAATGCGATTGATTTAATCTTAGATCGCATAGATATCATGCACTTCCGGGAACTCCAAACAAATCCCAAATTCCAAATGCGAATATCCCCCGGAATGGAAATACTAATAAACCGCAACTTAGGAGAAATCACTTAATCTAGATCCGGAGGAAGATCGTCCGCTCCAGTGCTAGGATTCATAAACGCATAACCAAGCAAAACCAGAGTTTATTTAGTTAGTCTATTTAGCTAGCTTATTTTTTGAACCCTCTATCAATAAATTTTAGCATTACCATATTTGTCCGATCTTTTGACTGGTCCTCATCTAATTAAATACTCCTCCCCCTCCTCTCCTCTCCTTACCCACGAAACACTTCTACGCCTTCCACCATTAAACGTGGATCTGTTCCAATCCGAAGAAGAACAAGACCACATTGGGGTCATCAGAATATCTGAAACAAATTTTCAGATCTCCGCCTCAAAACAACTTTTTAGCTGGCAATTCGTTGGCGACCTCCTCCCCCCCCCCCCAAATCCCCAAATCAGCTTGTAGACAAACTATAATAATAACAAATGGTTGTCGACAAGATTGACTTTATGACGCCGTCGGAAAAGTTTGCCAGCAATCTTCCCTTCCAACAAGTTACAGAGAAGGAAGAGCCAAAACAAGTCGCCAACTAGCTTCTGTAACAACAACTAGCCAGCAAGCTTCTTGAACAATTTGTCAACAATCATCCAGCCGAACGACCTGTCGACAAGCGAGAGTCAAAAACATGTTGCAGACTAGTCTCATCACCCTCGTAAAATACGATGCAACCATTGAGAACACTAGAGCAGTGGTCACGGTAGTACAGTTGAAAGAATTACTGCTATTCGCATAATATCAGCTAAAGACGAAACCAAGAACTGAGAACACGTTGTCGACAAACTTTGGGATCGACAACTTTCCAGCAAGATAAGGCAAAAACAAGCTGCCAAAAAGCATCAAGCTAGCAAGTTTCAGATGTGATCAAGAGCGTTTCTACTGAAGGTTTATCGGCAGATTTCTTTAGGGGTTCTGGGTATTTGTTAGGAATCATTCGCCTGCTTAAACAATAAAAACGTTGTTGATGGTGGATTCAAGCTAGCCTTAATTACTTCCCATCTCTCAGCTAACATCTAATTTTTTATGTACACTAGCTGCCGTACCCGGCTTCGCTCGGGTGTTTTATTACCTTGGCTACGTCATGCTGCTGAGGCCAATTACTATCATCGACAAATTCATTAAAATCTCTATAATTTTGGTGATCAGCATGTTAACGAAGCCCAGGTGACGTTTCCCATCGACTTGTGGGCGAAAAGTTAGCAAAGCTATTTTGGTGACATTGAATCGACGTATTCGTACAAAGTGGTTGTCATATTCATACTCAGCATATGGAGGAACCCTATGAGAGATGTGTTCATCGCTCCACTGGGCGGAAGAGCCAAGAATCAATAAAATCGAAAAATCGATATCTCATGCAAAATGTTTGTCATATTCGTATTCAGCGTACTGAGAAAGCCAAGAAGACATGTCTTTGGCCGTCCGCGAGCGAAGATGGGGAAAAATCGATAAAATCAATAAATCAAAATTTCGGGCAAAATGGTTGTCAATCTTATTCAGCGTATTGAGGAACCCCAGTAGACATGTCTTTACCACCCCATGATCAAGAATAGCAAAAAATCAATAAAATCAATAAATCGATAAATTGGCGCAAAATGGTTACCATATTCGTGTTCAGCGCATTGAGGTACCCCAGTGGGCATGTTCTCGCTAGTCCCTGGTCAAGAAGAGCGAAAAATCAATAAAATCAATAAATCGATAAATCGTATTGAGGAACCCCAGTAGACATGTCTTTACCACCCCATGATCAAGAATAGCAAAAAATCAATAAAATCAATAAATCGATAAATTGGCGCAAAATGGTTACCATATTCGTGTTCAGCGCATTGAGGTACCCCAGTGGGCATGTTCTCGCTAGTCCCTGGTCAAGAAGAGCGAAAAATCAATAAAATCAATAAATCGATAAATTGGCGCAAAGTGGTTGTCATATTCGTGTTCAGCGCATTGAGGTACCCCAGTAGGCATGTTCTCGCTAGTCCCTGGTCAAGAAGAGCGAAAAATCAATAAAATCGATATAATCGATAAACCGATCGATAATCCCAGGTGTAAAGTAGCCTATAACCTCCGCCGGCCAGTGGAGAGTCTACCTGCAAAATTTGGTCCCGATCGGTTCATCCTCCGCGATTTCTATTCGGAACACACAAACACACACACAAACACACACACAAACACACACACACACACAAACACACAAACAAACTTTCACTTTTATATATACAGATTATAAAACATGCCTTAGGAAAACAGACCATGCTCACTGAATTTCTTCAATGCAAAAACTACACTTACATGAACTTCATCTGCGACGAAGGCTTCCGCGACATTATGGAATGGTAGGGGAAAGACTGGCACACTGGCAAAGCCGCAGGAGGAGTACTAGTGTGACGTTCACTAATATAATTGGGAGCTATTGCAAAGACTTAATAAAAACTCCCGCAGACAGTATTAATTCTCGCGATAACTTTAATCCGTTCAGCCTCTGAGATTTACTTGGTCACGAATCAGGACTCTGTACGATGGCAAGAACCCTTGTACACCCACAAAAACAAACTTTTCTCTATAAATCAAATACTCTAGATTACGCGTGAAAAAAGAGAAGCGAGTGCGGAGTGCGAAAAAATGATTGATACATCAAAAAATTTCTTGCTGTAAAGCTTCCAATTACATGGAATTAGCGCGGGAAATCCAAAGCCGAGTGAAAAAATCTGTCACGTGTAAAAGTGCAGCAGTAAACAGAACACAAAGAACGATTCCGTATCTGCAATGCTGCAGCAAGTGAATTAGACAAAGAAAAAAACTACAAAATTGAATACCAAAGGGGATCAGCCCCAAATCAGATGTCAATTCTGATACAGCTTGGTCGCGTCTGGTCCGAGCGGGCTTCAAAAAAATGGCAAAGGGGAGGGGGCTAATGGAGAAATACATAGTCGGTCATACGAAAGAGCCGTAGTGGTGCACATTTCAGCAGAACAGCCAATGGTGTCAGCAGTCACATGAACCAGCAAAATGCCCTCCTTGAAAAGCTGAGCCATGGGAGCTACTCCTGAAGTTCAACAAGCGGATGTACACATTGTTTTAAATAAGCACAGCAAAACACGGAATATTGGATTTTGAATCGGTCAAAAATTCGGAAAAACAAGAGGACTGCGAGGAAAAATAGGGAATGTGGTGGCATCCTTCTTGTCGACCAGGTGAGTAACGAGTTATTGAAGTATTTGCATCTGTTGTGACTGGGCAGTGAGTAGTTCGGCAAGCCAGGTGGGCGCTCAGTCGGTTGTAGCAGTTGAGCGATTCGGCATTGTACAGGCATGGCTTGGCAGTCGAGCTTCAGTCCTGACCGCCAGTGACGAACAATAGTCAGCAGGAAGCGTTTATTGGCGAGGCGAATGGACAACTGTACTCAACATCACTAGACTAGCCCTTTCGTATGGCCTTGCCAGTGCACTTGTAAACAAATACAAGACGAAGTCCATCGGGATCAAAATAACATCGAGCGGTTAGTGTTCAACTCAAGAACGATATGATACAACAGCTGCAAAGCTCACTCCTCGCACATTTAAATTTTTTGGAAAGTCTTTGCTAGAGTTCGTGAATCTCAAATCGAATATTGATCTAAACAAGCTTACCATTATCTATGAGTGCCGTCGCGTGATGATAGAATAGTATTGCTCTATGTGAGGCAATCCAAGGCCCGTAGTAAAGTGTCATAGCGATGAGTTGAATTCCAGAACTCACCACCACATTTTGGGCGATAAAAGCATGCCAGCACGTATCCACGAAGTATAGGATAGCAGATCATTGCCATCTACGTCACTGCTAGAGCATGCATGTGGCAGCAGAGGAGATCATGGCCCCGTTAAGAGCTTATCGCCTTCTCATGCTGTAGAAAGAGTGGGAGAGGTGAGTAGACGCAGAGTGAGAGTCGGCGAAGCTAATTCTGTGTCTATGCGCCTCTCCCACTATTTCTACAGCATGAGAAGGCGATCAGCTCCTAACAGGGCGATGAACTCCTCTGTTGCCACATGCGTGTTCTAGCAGTGATGTGGGTGGCAATGATCTGCTATGCTATACTTCGTGGATGTGACCTGGCATGCAATCATCACCTAAGCGTGGTGGTGAGTTTTGGAGCTCATCTCACCTCCATGACACTTTACTACTGGCCCCGAGTTTTACGGCGCTTTGTTCAAGAGATTTCTACCCTAGCACCAGTGACGGACGCAGGCCCCCTCCCCCTCCGAGAATGGGGCGCCAAATTTTTGAAATTACATTACAATGCAAATAAAGATGTTGTATTAGGTTATTTTTGATTGTTCATTTTTATTATTGTTTTTAGTATAATTTTTTTTATCAATTATTTATTATCGTAGTTAAATTTTTATTAATTTTATTTTCCGTCTAGCTCCCCAAAACGGCGGAGACCCCACTTGTTTTCCCCACGCCCCCCCCCCTCCCGCCCAACTTTCGGCGTCCGCCACTGCCTAGCTCTACATATTATTCGTAGTGGCGGGCGCAGACGGAGGGATGGGAAACGTGAGGGGAATCTACATGTTCTCTCAGTCATTTTTGAGAACCCAGGCGGTGAATTCCAAAGATTAAGTGATTGAAAGCTAATTTTGACCTTTCTAGAAACAATAACAAAAACTAGAAAGTGGAAACTAGGTAGTGTCTATGCAAAAATCCTATTTGTCTTCGACCCTAATTGTAAGAGTATAAATCACAAAGAGGCGGCCCGTCCTCTGGTAACGTAGACGACACAGACCCAAAATCAAAGTGGGATTGCCTCGGCCGCAACCGAATTAGCGGTCGATGCTCAATGAAACGAAGTTCTGCGGACTGAATTGCAGATGAAAATGGCAGGAGCACTTTCTTGATTGTTGTCTCGCAGACTTTCAGATGAGCAGAAAGGCAAGGACAACACACGGGGGTGGGATGGGCTCCGGAACGTTTCTGAGAGTGAATCAAGCGTAGGCAGAGGCCATAATTGGGTCAGATAAGGGTTGTTTTGCAGGATTCAGTGGAGGTAAGTGCAAAATAATTGGAGGTTTGTCTGCATGGAGCAGAGTCCGACCAACATTGCGTCCCAATAGTGTGAATGAGTCCCAATAAAAACGACAGGAAAACAAGGAAAAGTAAGAAAAGATGAATGATTAGTTTTGTCTTTTACACTTTTCAAAGAGTCATTCTTCTGTCCCTTTTAGGGTTTATTGGTGAAAAATTTACCACACTAAGGGTAAACAAGGGAAAATAACTAAGGAGACGCTCACATGCGTCCTACGTGGTGGTTTAATTACTAATTTTTTAGTACTGTGTGCTAGAAAAGACGAACTTTCATCATTAAAGAGTAGACAAAGAGAAGACGTCAAAGAGGGCAAACGGCGTCACAAAACAAAGACTGAGGTGAACAAATTCCAGAAAAAAAAATGCATGGAAGGAAACCTAAGTTGCATGTCTAAGGTCTAGCTCCCTTCTTAGCCAATTATAACCCATGCCAGTGAAGCACCATCTTAGGAGCTACCTTTTCACCAGTATCGGTTCTCTTCAGATCCTGATATACGATCAGTAGCTAATCAGCTTGTACCACCAGGTTTCTTGGGACAGTCTTATATTGCCAATACAGGATCTTTCCGCTCATAGGCCGCATTTCTTACTTAAAGGCAAGGTCCGGGCAAAATTCCACCTCGCGAATTTGCATTGGAATCGTAGCCTACGGCGACGCCTTAGACGAAAACTGTAGAAAAATCCCTGAAAAAGTCCCACAACAAACGCTTTCCATCGACCATTTTCAGTACGGCGCTTGCGCGTTTGCGGCGTCCGTGCTTTCAAATGACGTTATACGATGCGCCCTACACGTTGTCTATTGTGGCGTCGTAGAAAAAAAATCATATTCAAACGAGCAGTGGTCCATTCGAGTGGTGGGGAAGGTTTCACGAGGTGTCCGTTGGGCTGTATGTATGCGAGTGTCTATCGTTGTTCAGTATGCACTCGCGCAGCCTTCGTTGGTTGGAGCGCGTTTTCCCTTGGCTACCGTAATCTTCGGACGTTTTGTCCCATATCTAGCGATAGAGCTTATACCGAAGTTTTAAACTTGAGATACGTGGTACATATATGGTTTGGACTTCAGAGAGCGAGAAACCTGGGTGGAGAAGGTTTTGGTCGAACCTTGCGTTTAACTAGGCGTGTGCATAGGCCTTCGCTGTAAGATAGCTCGCTAACTCTCGAAAAAAAATCTCGTAGTTTATTCCGGGAGCTAAGGTGAGGACCATTTTGTCTCCTACTTATGAGCCAGACACGCTGTTACTCCGACTTATTTTATTGTGTTGCTAATCATGCTCCAAGTTTATCATGCTCCAATTATCAGTTTTACAATACATTGTGTTTTTTTGTTCTTCTTTCAGATTCTGACTCACGTTCTTGGCACCGTGTATGATGGCACACCCTCGTTGTGTATTAAATAAATAAATAAATAAATAAATAAATAAACATATAAGTAAACAAATTGTATGGTATCAGCATTTACCCACCTCAGCACACAATTTTCTTTGGTTTCATTTTAAAACTAACTGATAACGTTGGAGGCGTCGTCCCAACGTTAGAGGTGTCGTCCCACCTCAGAACTGACTCCGAGATTTCCACATGCAAAGAATCTCCAAGAGCTGCTGGTCAAAGCGATATATGTGTCTATGTACGTGGAAAACTGCCGAAAAACCCGTTTCCGAGCCCGAATTCTTGGAGAGCTAGTAGGCGGAGCTCGAGGCCGGGTCAGTTGGAGAGGAAGAGAAATAATACACTCCTGGGAGCACCACCCCTGAGGAAATTTATACCCTCTCGAGAGAATTCGTCTTTATCCATTTACTAACTCGATAGAAAGTGAGCCCCATGACTAACAAGAGAGTACATAATGCGGAATTCCGGAGTTCCGTCCTGGCCCCGCCCAAAAGCTCCTCAGAGTTAGGCTCAAAAACTGGTTCTTCGACAGCTTTGCATGAAACCACGTACGTATCTTCTGATGTGATAATCTCAGGGAATAAACGGACAAACAACGATCACCCACGAGTATGCAATAACGATTCGTATTAAAATCGTGCATGAAGTGATGAACAGAGAATTCTAAACGTAATGAAAGGCTGGATACGAATGAAGAATTATTCTTCAGGCGAACTGAGTGAAAAATTCTAGAAAACTGCCGGGCACAAGTGAACTGGACCATAACTAAATCCTCAACTTAAAACAGCAGTGTCGGGAATGCAACATTCCTTTTTTAATGGAAATTGAGCACAAACAAGTGGAATGGCGTTGTGATCCACGCTCAACCGCAGCTTCGTTCTTTCATTGATGAATAAGCACTAAACAATGTAGAATTTTCTAGAAAGCGCAAAAGTTCCAACAAAAATATCACCGTAGGAGAAGAAACAAACGGCGAACGGAGAAGATGCAGAGATAAAAATGCGCATGAGGACCGCAGCAGAATGTTTGTCGCTGCGGCTCTTCCGGAACAGTGTAGAAGGACCGTAGCAGCTGTGCAGAAGTTCCGCAGTCACCGGTCTGTCTGCGATCCCGCAGCGTTAACCCCGAAAGTTTGTCTGAGTAAATTGGTTTTTTACAGTCTTACAATTATTTTTGTTTTAGTGATTATTCCTAGGCCCTTACTAAAAGCGTTCACAAAAACTGGATTCGTTGTCTCAGGAACCTACATACTCGTAGTTCGATTCGACTTCTCCTCATGTAACTAATCTTCTTATTCCCTACAATTTCGATAAGGCAAACGTAGAAAAAGTGATGGTTCCAGAAAACCTGAAAATCTATTCAAACATTTGTGAATAAATGATTTAAGTAAATACATACATGAAGGTGAATAAGAAAACGAATCGGTAAGACAATAAATGAATGCAAGCAAAATAGAAATTTTGGTCCCGCTACACGGTTGAAAGGACCCTAACATTTGTCACAGGCCCAGGAAGGAGAAAAACCGTCGAGGTTAGAAAGGTACATTCCCCACATCTCCAAGTGCTACGAGGCCGAACTGAAGCAGAAATTACACACTTCCTTGTTCTATACTACAACATAAAAAGAGCATTTCGAATGAGAACGTGCGAAAATACGAGAGTAACTTATTTTTTTTTTTGTTTTTCAAATGTACCCTCTAACGAGTAAATTAGTCAACCAGTCAACTTTGTTGCCGTTCAGCAAAGCTGAATTATAAACATTGAGACATTTGACCTTTTCATGTTTGAATTTGAACTGAATTTCGCCTATTCACCATAAGTTATGTAAATTCTCCCCGAAATGGTACAGTATGCACGGCTCCAATAATGAAAAATAACGTCAATTTCCCTACCGTCCCTAGTCTTACCGTTACTCTACAGCTTTCCTTGGGTGAGGCCTAGAAAGTACGTACGAACGTAGGAGTTCGTAGCCCGTTTTTGAGGCTGTCTGGACTCGTTAGTTTCAGCGTCTGGTGGCCACCGCGTGATATGTACTGGAGAAGCTTCTCATACAGGGGTCTCCTTGCAATGTTAGGCGCTTATAAGGTTAATTTGTAACTTTTCTCACCACGCTGATGAGGTTCAGCGCAGAAAAAAGAATTAGAGATGGATAATGGCGATCGAATAAGTTCTCTAGGTATGTATTATACTAAGGAGTTTAATCGAAAGAAATGAGCACAGTGTCTGGTGGCGACTAAAGTCGATATATTGATTGGTCTCGGAGGTGTTATCCTCTCCTTGAAATATCGGGGAAAATAGTATCACGATACATACCATTTCTTTGTTGAAGCTATAATCCTTCATCAGAGCACTAGCAAAGTTCAATGACTGGATGAAGGAGGGCACAGCGAAGAAACTACCATAGGGGGCAAAGAATCGAAGAATGGATGATAACGAATGGGTGCAACTGGCAAAGAAGTGGCTACCACACGACCACGTAAACTGAAGACGACAAGGACATCCTTGCACTCAATGGTGCTATGAATTATCAAAGAGGTCGGACGAAATTGGTGGAGTATGGCGAATGAAGAGTTCGATAAGGCATCCGAATGTGAATTGAAATTGTAATAATAAACTGTGTACACATATTGTTTCATCTATAAGCGAATATTTGAATTGAAATTATGCGGCATGTCAAACTATAAAACATCAATAGGCTATGAAATGAATATTTTGCCCAGATGTATACAAAAGAAATGCGTCTCTAAATAAAGCAACGGTTCTTGTCATCGAAGCCAAGAGTGCAATTTCGGGAGGAATACAGGACTTTGTGGCTTTTAGTATTGTCAATCTTGCTCAATTTCAAAGGGTAAATTCTGGCTATGCCCTTGTGTTTACACATAGCAGTCGACTATCTCTCCTTCTCCCCCCCCCCCCCCACTGAGTTTAAGTAACTACAAGTCGAGATTCATATCTTCGGATTATGCAAACAGGGGATCGTGGTCGAAACCGGCGAACGCTTCCGTTGGTTATTCCCTACAGTTCTGCTGAAATTCTGGAATGACAAGCTTCGGAAGGGATTTTTACGCCTAATCTCCGTTTGAAGCATGATTTCAACCAAACGCCCCGCATTCAAACAATACCAGTGAAAGTAACCCTAGTTTACGAGCATTAGCAACGCAATTCGTCAAGCCTGGCAAGATGTGCTGACGACACAGCGGAGTTCCAAAAAAGGAGCTGATGGGTTCTATTCATTTATTCGCTTTCGTTGTGCTCAGAAGTGCAGCATAAAACTATCGCGAACATTGGAACAAATGGAGCAGGGAAAAGAAAGGCAACAAGAGCCTCAAAAGGAGCTTCACTGCCGAGATATGTGAGGCAGTCGTGACGGTGGTATGACGTCTAACTGAGTATAAGAAATGAATGCAGGAATTGGGCGTTCTTTAAGATTCTTCTAAAAAAATTCAGTTTCAATGGTGTCATCGGGATGTGGTGAATGAGTAGAAATCAAAGAATCATCTTCTGCTCTATTAGGCAGTGATTATCTATGCAAGGAAAGGAGAAAGACGATTACGGAGGCAGGAGGCAATCTGAGCTGGCTGAGCCATGGAGCCTTACTACTGACCACAAATGCACGTGTTCACTGTCGGTGTAATTTAATTATCAAGCTTTTCAGGAACTCTCGACTAACATAATATAGAAGGAGGTGAAGTACGTGCGGATTCGAACGCCACTACGTACTCTTTCCGCAAAAAACCTGAGGTCGTTCCGCAATTAATTTCTCCTGCGGTGCAAGGAGAATTTATTAGGCAAATGGAATCATACAAACCTCTGTAAGGCGTCCAAGTTCAAAAGTGAGAGACCAAAGACACTGAGATGAAAACATCAACAGAGTTAGGTGATAAACTCATTCGTAACACCCATAATATAACGTCGATAAGCATAGATAAGGATTACGAGAACAGGTATCCATTACGAGATTATGTTTTAGAAAACAAGCTTGTGCCCATGTCACAAGACCAAAACACGTGGCTATAATAATGCATTTCCTCACAATATTATATTAATGGACTTACTCGTAATCAGCTTGCTCTGACCATGAGAACAACTGCACACCCATGACTCAAACCACGTGCAGAGTAGCGCTTCTCCCGCTTCATACTTACGTTCAACTCGGTTCAGACTTCATAATATTAGCTCTCAACAGCAAGGTACTTTATTTCTGAGCAGTCCAGATTGGTGGTTGGAGACCTCAATCTCCAGCAACCTGACGTTTAGACGGGAAAGTCCTATTCAGAGGCTTGAAAGTGGCGTAAATGCTATACTTATGTACTGAACCGCCAAGTGCCTCATCCCTTTCAAGAAGCACCGGCATTGTCCTGAACAAAATTATTGCAGTGACGCCACACTCAGGTCTCTGACGAAGACGTTCCCTTCGGAACGACAGAACGAAGAAAATAAAAGTTTCCACTTGCTAATCTGAACGACGAGAAGAAAAGTATCATATTCTACAAAACATTCCGTGGTTCAAAGAACGTAGAACATGGAAACTTTTTTAGTAACGTTCTGCCAAGATTACAAGTCCGTTTCCATTTTCGTAATGATCTCGAGCATTTGCACAGGGTTCGAAACTTCAACACTTCGTAAGCTCAAAAGCACCATTCATAGAAATCGTCTTTAGCTCTATCACCGTACTTTCTAAGACTTTTGTGAGAGCTCTTCAGATGTTCAAAAAGATCTGTGAGGAGAAGCCTCGAAAAACAGCAAAATGCCTTGCAATCTGATTGTGAGTAAATTAGGTGGATGTAGAAAGTTGCAGGCAGGGAGCGTGAAAGTGGGGGAAGGGAACAGGCATGGAAAAAACCTGTGATCTCTATCGATTTGGAAACATGGATGCCAAAAACAAATCAGAGGCAAAATTATCAAAAAGACCTATTTTAATCTCGAATCCTTGAAAATTATTGTTTAAAAGATATTCAGACTAACGTAGAAATTACTGCAGCATAAAGAAATCGCGATCTTGTGGTTAAGAAGCGAGTAGAGTGTTGCATTCGAAAATTTTTTGCGAATATCCGAGTATCCGAATAATCGAACCGCAGTTCACCCGCTCGGCTCTTCCGGTTTTCTGTTGCGGTCGTTGCGAACAATTGTGTGACTATGTGGTAAACAAAGGCTAAATTAATAAATAATCTATAACGAGATGTCAAGCTATTTTATGAAGTAATTCCGGAACATTATATAACTTCAAAAGTTTCGAAATATTATAGTATTTAATTTCGTTCCCCTAGAGAAGGAGGGGGAGCAAACGAAGTACCGAAGAAAACTCCCGATCTCGAGATCTTGGCACAATATCTACGGCACCTAAGTTGCATGTCAGAGTTGTTAGCTTTTACAATACCGCGAAAGGAATTTTGGAACAAGCTCAGGATTAATTAAAGACTTGAAGCGTTAACAATTCTTGGATGGAAAACCTAGAGTTGCATAAAGTAACGAAAAACCGTTGCAGAGGAAAGACAGCAAGCGGAAAATATCCCACGTCCACGTTCTTGCTCTTTTCAAGAATTGAGGGGAAGTTCAGAGATAATGCCTAGAATTAAAGAATTTTCCAATGAGTAAAGGGAAGTGAGTAGGATTCTCGTGAAAGTAAATCGAAAGTGATATCCTGGAAGAAAAGAACTACATTTACACAAATTGAAAAATCGAGAGAGGCAGGTGCAACTGAAAGTTCCTCGAATGCGATGCGGTTGCTGGGCCACGTCTACTGACACAGAACCCATACCTCCACTCTGCCGGAAACACAGAACAATCACAGAAATTGGCATGTACTATATGTTTATAGGATTTGAGTAGCTGGATATAGAATGCGGCTGAAGAATTCATGAGTATTTTCGAAAGTGAAAATGGCGGACATGAATGCGAAGTGCGATTAGTGAATGCGGCTGCCATATCTCGAGACCTAAGCGATATCAAGATAGAATGCACTAGCAAAATGCTTTGCGCCACAGCAGCTAATTGTTTCTCGAGGAAAAAAAAAACAAAAAGTACGGGTAGAAAGGAAAACCAGACATATCCCCATCCTTCCAACACTAAAAAGCTCAAGAAATTTCAAAAATGTAGTCCTTTAAGGTTGAAATTCTATATGACCGTTAGGTGCAGATTTGGTTTTCTAATCGTTCACGTTTTTCCTTCCTATTAGAGGAAAACAATATCTGAACGAATTCTAGTAGATTTGGATAGATTTGTAGACCATTTCGACGCTTTCACTCTCGTAGGCTAAATTTAACCCCCTTGGACTGCTCGAAATCCGACCTCAGCTTTCCAGAATTATCCAGAATCATCCAGTTCACCATCACCGCAGAGAAACTGAGAAAACAAAAACTAGGGGATATTTTCTCGAATTTTCCAAGGGAGAGAGAAAAATTTCTTAGAAATGGAGAGTTAATTGCGCACAAAAGCATACATAGAATCCTCAGATGAATCGACAGCATTCCCAATAAAAGAGCCCATTCTATTCGCAGAATGGCAGCACTCGTCGTCACACTTCACGACAATTCCAGAAATGGCAAAGCCGTCACGAGACACTCGCAATATATTAGGAGTGAGGAGTGCAGGCAGTCGAAGTCACATCCTCAAATTACTGAGTGCAACGGAGAGTCTGCGAAAGGAAAACAACGACGGAAGCTGTGCAAGACAACAGTTGCTGTTGGTTAAACTACGCATACAAGCAAGAGCGAGCTCTCAGGACTTCTGCCATTTGCAGAGAACACCGATATCTGTGCAGGGGAGGGGGGGGGGGGGGGAGCTTGCATGAAGTAAGTGAAAGTGGAAACAAGCTGAAAGTTCTGAGTAATCACACTACTTCACACTGGATTGATGTTGTAAGCTTCTTCACATCGTAATCGTCTGTCACATAATTATTTTTTACCCTTAAAGGTAAGCCGCAAAATCCAGATCACTCTAGGCCGAGTTTGTCTCTTATCAGCTATGTCGATAACTTTTGGATAACATAAAACTGCCTATCTGGTCTGCTGCGCTGCACCACTAACGCAACGCGGTTGACCAGCTGAGCGCTGGGAAAAGTCGGGCGTCTCTAATACTTTGCTCGTTTTTCACTCGTTTGTCTTTGTGTCTCTGTTTTCATTTGAGAAAGATGAAAAGAAAAACAAGCAAAACATCAACACCAACAACACCTTGCAACCGCAGCAGTACTCGTAGCGCTGCGTAGATGAAGCGCTACGGCAAGATCTCTGCCATGCAAAAATGATGGACCGGCACTATATATCATTTGAACACCGCGCTAGCTGACATACCATTTTTTCCAGTATGTTATCCAAGATTGTACACATTTTGTGAGAAGTTTCAGAATTCAAATAAAATTACTACGACTAGTTTGGAAGAAATTCCCAGCGAGCAAGTAATTAAAATTACAATAGAGACCGTGTCAGAAGTGCAAATGTATGTAGCTGAGCAGCTTGCAATGAAGCAACAACATATAAAGAAGGGACGTGTCAATCAAGGAAATTATCATCTCTCGACAATTCAAGGAGCTTTGGTTCCCCCCCCCCCCCAATCTAATCTACTTCTGCGAACAAAAGTGAAGTCCTCCTATGCAGCGTGCTCTTCTCTATCCTTCTTAGTAAGAGTTTTCTGTATAGGTTTGCGAACCGTGTTGGCAGAGTCATCTTCGACGTCTTGTCGAACGGTATTGTTGCTAACTAGATTGTTGTATCTGATGTTATTGTATTCATTCTGAATATTGAGGCCTGACGAAGGCTTTAAAAGCCGAAAGCTAACAAAAATAAAAAAGGCATCGAAACGAGTCTCAATAACTCAAGAAAACAAAATCAAGGAAATCTTCAAATGCTTGTTGAGAAGCACACCTATGTTGATTTCTCGCCAACAATCGCAGAGCTGATCTCATGAGGTGTTGGTAGAGAACGAGATATGTTATCATTCCTTTACTGCGGAGGCCATTGGGTATTCAAAAATTTGTGGGAAAGTGAACGTTTCAATGCGGTGGTCTAAAATGCCTAACTTTCTTCTATTGACGCAGTTCGCATAATTGAGATTTTCCTTCGGAATTAAAACTGTTATGGTCAGCATTTCCAGCAGGTTTTTGTAGTATAGTACTGAAAATCATGAAAAGAAGGAAGCTGAAAGCACAGGATTTAACAAAGTGCGAACAGGCAACATTCAGTACTTGAAGGCAGCTTTTCGATTCCCACAGAGAACGGTGGAGATCATCTCCCCTTTAGCATTATTCTGCTTCATGAAGCAATTGGTAACACTGAACTTCCGCAATTTCTACTGTTGCGTCATCTCAGCAGAATTTCTGAAATTGCATTCTTTTGCAAGAAAAATGCGAAATTGAATTCTGATCTGTTGAATCACAGCGAAGCCGTGTGACAAGTCTAGAGAATATATTCATAGATTCTATATTCTCCTTTGGATGCCGTCTCAACTTTTGCTGCAGATCAAGGACTTCCTTTGCCTGGATGGAAACAATTGATCTCATTACCTAGCATCTATGACAGCCACTATATTCTCACCAGCAACAACTGTGTTACTATTGTTCCATTTCTTAAACGCCAGAGGACTATATATTCGATTCATAATTCAGTGATTCAGTAAGCAATAAGTGAATAGACAAAAATGTCGATAAACGACCAACGATGGAGCGATACATAACAATAGAGCGATACATAGGGATTACCTATTCTAATCTGGAATGTTTTATGTGGTGTACTTTTATCGTTTTGAGAATGTAGAAATGTGATTTACTGATTTCTACAGTTCGATTGCTATCTGCCGCGTTCATCTTAATAGAAATGCTAACGTGACGACGATATAACAGTGCGTGCATTGTAAATATTACTTTCTCCGCTGCATCTTCTTTTTCTTCTCAATTGGCTCATCTAATTAAGTGCATTTATTTATCCCTTGAGTTCACTTGCGCTGATTTCCACGTGTTTTTATATGATTTCGTGTTTATATATAAAGTACAGTGTGAAATTTTAGAATCATGTAAAGATTTAATTGCCTAAGTTTGAGGTGCTGGCAAGTCTAGTCAAGGCGAAAAACCCGTTCGAGTTACCAAGTTCGCGTTACCAAGAACAATGAGTCAAGCTCGATGATGACCACGAGAATGCAAATGATAGACCTTGCAGAAGTACTATTTCTTCACTCAGTTCCATCATTGTGTGGACATCATTCATCAATTATGATGACACCCTTGTCCTTATCACAGTGCACTCACACAACCGAGGAATTTCCCATTGTTGACAGGCAACGATGCACTGAAATTAGTCTTCCTAAGTGCAAAATAACTTGATTTTCAACGGCCCCTTACTTACCAAGGGCCTTATGTTTGATGGTTTATTAATCGCAAGGAGAAAGACCACGAGAATTACTGATATTCGAGCCCCAAAAGGAGAAGGTTTTCCAAATGCCCTGTTTCATCGTTATGGACTGAGCCACCATTATAAGAATGAGCTCTTATAACCAGCACCAGAACCTTTCCTTGGAATTCGTTTGTCTATTTTTTATGTTGTTTCTTCAGAGCTAGTGTAACAGATAAATAAACGAATAATTGAATAAAGCAAAGTGGTACAGCTCAAAAGAAAACTACGGCTAATAATTCGCGAGCTGTTACGAGTGAGAACTGACGATTAGTGGATGCAAGACAGGAGAAAACGCAAAACTTCAAAAGGAGAAAATTCACCTTCATTTATTGCGAGACTCATAATGAGCGCAGAGAATAAATGAATGAAGGAATTTAATGGAGCGGCGCATACAAATAAATAATTCTACAGGTGGCCTTGTTTTCCACAGGAAATGCACATTAGCGCACAACACGTTGCTCATGATCCAGCCATTAGTGGTTTAAGTACTGCTTACACAGCACGGAATCTCACTCTATCTATAGATACACAAGAAATTTTGTATTTTTCCAGAATCCCGGACTTCTACGGACATCGTAGATGCGAACTTCAATTTGCCTTGCATCGTTGCGTTCTACACCACAATCTCTACTATTTTGTTATTCTGTGCTGACAACCACATATTTTGCAATACAATAATTCTACCAATAGATATTTCACCATGGCTTCTTCCTCCCACTCCTTTTACTGCTGTTACTAACTATTAATTGTTGAGCTCTTGGTGATTCATGTGGTGCTTCTTGCTTTGGCCACTTTTGGTTTATGTAACGAACAAATGAAATAAATATGCCGTATAAAGTGGACGTCTAGCAGAGGCAATGGAATTGTTATCAAGGTTTTTTCAGTTTCTAGGAGAAGATCGCAGAATAAATCTGCGGTTCCTAAAAGGATTCAAGAAACGACCGGCGACATTCCATTAAAAATTCGCGGAAGAAACCAAGACGAAGAGCTGTAACAGGATGCTTTCTACTGAACAGGGACGCCTGAAAAGAATGAAAGAGAAAGACCAAGGAAAAACGTCATAAAACTCCAGGAGAACGTCATGAACAGCTGAGTAGCAATACGTTGAAGCAGCAGTCTGCCCTGATAGCGTTCTGCGACTGCCTTGAAGAACTAAGCTCTCACAGATGAACACTATATCAAATTGAGACGCAACAAAGACGTCTGGCAAGCATGCAAACTAAGTTGGTGATGCAGAAAGAGATGTTTACCTAACCGGGAATGAGTCTGCCCAGTCCCAGAAAGAGTGTAGAGGCATGCCAACGAGTCATCGCCAGCAGCGAACTGGCTTGATTACTAGGTTTTTTGTGGAAGTAAACAACTGAAAAGAGATACAACGTTATCCAGAGGAGAAGAAAAACAGGAGGAGAAAAACAGCAGTCGAGCCATCCAATAAAGCGAAAAGGAGTGAAGAAGGTATCAAATTAGCAGAAAAACACAGGAGTCGAATTAGTAGATAACCACATTTTCTTCTGAGTAGTCATAACTTATCTACATTAGCAGCGAAAAGAAAACATAGAGTTCAAATGTAATGTAAAGTGAAAAAAAAGTAGAGAAAAAGCAAAAGTAAGACCCTTAACTTGTCAGCAAAGCTGCACACTTCAATGATATCGCTCAATTGTCTTTGTAATGGACTATGGATGCATTCAATAAATAAGTTTGTTCAACTGGAGTAAATAAGTAAATAATTCCAATGTTGGTTGCTAGTGTTGCAGCCAAAAACTGTCCCCAACGCCGCCATTGTTTCTAAGAAGAACATCGAAGGAAGGGTTAGGGTGGAAACAAAAAATCAGCGGAACAGTGCCACGAAGATGAACAAGGTGGAAAGTTTACAAAAGACCACTTCCAAGTCAAAAATCATCAAAAAAACGGGTTGAATGTCAAAGACTAGTTGGTCCAGCATAACCAAAACTATTCTAGATCGAGTCACGCTTTTTAAATAAAATTCTTGAAGCATTGAGTCAAAAGTATGGGCTGAAACGATGGAAACTGCTTCCCGAGCATTCAAGAGTCCGCCGTTATATGTTATATGTAGCAACCTTCCTAGCAACCGCGATTTGTGTTGGAACTAACTCGCAATTAACTCTGAATCTCTTTCAGGTAATATATGTGAAAGTATATGCATGAGCTTTTTTTGGTCTGAAAACAAGTGTGCACGAGGATGCCGGGATGAAATCGCGAGGGCATATGCACTTAAAATCGCCGTCCATACCTCATATTCGAACAGGTTTCCTAGGTTCACACCAACCAACTTCTGTTGCTGGCACTAATTCGTGATTGGTTGTGACTGTATAGTAGTAATAACACTTAGCTGGTGGCCTTCATTATTTGGTGGTAGTTTTGTAGTATCACTACGACCTCTGCGTCTTTCTTTCTTTTTTTTTTATTTGTTTTTGTTCTGTACATTCCACTATTTTTATGTGTTTATCTAGACAAAACTAAAAGAGAAAACTCGTTTATCCTTTGATTTAGTTGGGTCTTTAGTTGGATTTCTGTGGTTTTCTTCGCCGCTCCAGATAGATACATTAAGCTGAGGTCCGAATGAAGTAGTACTCCTTACCAACCCGTGCCGGGATGCAGCTTCCAGCTCATCTCGAGTGGATATTTTCCTATGCAAAATGTGATATATCAACTGTCCTAACTATGAGTTGTCACTTCTGTTTCAGGCAAGTTTTTTGGTCTAATTCCGGGAGGGGGAACACAGGCCAAACACGTTTAACAGCAGTCACATCTCGAGGTCAAAGCTTATTTTGTTTCCCCACGGGTTGTGTTGGCCCCGCAAAGGATGTGATTCGGAGCGATGAACTCATCTGCATGCCTCAAACCTAGGATCGCAGCTCGCTCTGAGCACAGGGCCGTGCTCCTACTGTAGGCCGGGTAAGTGTGATGCTTACCCAAGCTCATCCAAAAAATCCTGAACACGGATGCAGCGCTTGGTTGACGCAGCAGTCAGCAGCGGACTTCCAGATCCGCGCCCCATCTGCACGCGTCCGCGCCGCACGCATCTCATCCGACCGATTGTTGCACTGGGCCATGGTTTTACCCGGGCCCCAGCAGGGTAAAACTTATATACACTTTCCAGGGCGTGGATCGCCACGTGGCAAAGAGCAGGTGGAACGCAGGACGCAAGGGGCAGAACGCATGATTAACGACACACAGTTAATGAGGCAACAGCTAACCCCTCAGCGCAGCCGAAACATGGCGTGTCTGCTCGCAGCAGTCGGAATGTAACGGTTCTTCTCAATGCAACAATGTCTGCCTTCCACTTCTCGGGAGTGTGGCTTGGCAGGTTTGCCTTATCCAGTTATCAGAGACCACGTATACCCATTGTTACATGGAAAACTCTTTCAACTCAGGGATGGGGTAGGTAAAACCATCCGAGAAACGTACACGAATCTTGCCATTGATGCGGCAGAGAAAATCTTACGAATAATACAGAAGAATTTCTTAAAGTCCGAATTCAATATTATGTGGCACTTACTTGGGACATTTACCTAACACTTAGATGGCACTTTCGACATACAGTTGACGGCAACGGCGGTGGCCCATCTGCGGCCTCGAGAAGGACGCAGCGCGACCGCGTCGCGCGCGCCGGTATCGGTGTCGTCGCCTGCGGAATGCTACTTCTAGGCTCTTTTCTCCCCGATTTGCTCGAAAATCTCTAAAATCGAGTAGAAAAGCTGTAAAATTACATAACAACAGCAGAATACATAGGTTAGGGCGCGCGCGGCGCGGTTGCGCGACGTCCTTCTCAAGCCCGCACATGGGCCAACGCCATTGACGTCCACTGTACATAATTGCTACAGCCCCTTATGTTTCGATGTCCTTGCTTTCGACAACTCCTAAGAACAACGTCGCGTGAGTTCTATAACTATGTACCCATGAGAGAATCTAAAACAATGCCGATGTTCAAAGAAGGACAGACATAGGAAATGAGATACAACAAAGGTTCTATGTTTAGTTGTATCTGTTCTTCGCATGTTTTTCTGTTTTTCCCATTTCTAGCGCTGTCTGATAGTCGCTTGGGAAGCCTTCGTGACGCTCTACTAAAGAGCATTTTTTATAGTGTATCTTTAGAGGTAAGCTCATAGGAAACTTAGCGGGCTCCGGATAACGCAGCGGGAAAAAAGCCTAACACGGGTAATGAATAGGGCTCCCGGATATCGGAAAATTCCATGAAGTATTCGCAGGTGTAAAAGCGAAGCGTGTCAACATCACTGACATCATGAAGAGGAGTAGGACAACTTGGTATGTTTGTTGGAATGGCAGCAGGGAAATGATAAACAAGTAAAAATATGGTTCTCAGGAGCAGTAGTATAATTTTGTGCCATAAAAGCAATAATTTCCATTATTTTCAGACGGAGGTGTTTCCAGAGATCACTCGCGACAATTTTTCTGGCCAACAACAGTTGTACGTAACAGACAGCAGGTGATGAGAACCGCGTTAACTCAACTATTTATTATTGCTATGCTTAAATGCATGCTGTTTTATTCGGTGTAGACATTACTTGAGGTAATGAGTTGACAAAAGAACTGTACGTATAGTGGAGTGACCAACCACTGCTTTGATTTTTTTTCTTCTCCTGAACCGCAGCTAATTGTGACGAAACTCTACTCAGTTTTTGCAAAGGGTTCTATTTTACTATCTAATGAAGGGAGAGTATTTAACATAAAGAGAGTTACAAGAATAAAAACAACCATCAGATCAAGTAGCGGCACCAGAAAGCAAAGTAAAGGAAGGTATGATGTCTACTCCGGCTGGGATAAGAGCTGGACATCCAGACAAAAGATTCAATCATTTGCAGACGCTGGTTAATCTCATCGCATTCAAAAGCGTTTTTCGACTGCTAGAAAAAGAACAGCGGACGAATTACTGGTTGTTCGGAGGTTTTTCTTTACTTTTCCCTAGCAACCTTTGAATAAGTTCATATCTGCTATGAACACCATGCAGGGTCTATTACATATGTAACTAGTATATCACTGGTTGAGATTCCGTTTTCTCAAAATTATTTAAATTCGAAAAAGGGTGCAAGCAGGGGCAGAACTTATAAATCAACTCAAAATGATGCATATTAGGGAAGAAATCCCCTCAACTTTAGCGAAATTCTTCGGATCTTCAGATGTGGGAATAAGCTTCATCTTTTTACACCATACATCAGTACTATACGAAGTATGTCGCACCTACGTACATTCGATTTTTTTGAAATTTTCGTTATTCGAGTATCCGAATACTTCAGACCCCGACGAACGTTGAACATTCTAACATTCCAGGAACGTACTATATGCACAACCCTCTGACGTTCACATGTAGCTATTCGAGTTGGAGAAGTATTAGAGAGCAAAAATCGCAGACTCCACTAATTTCAATCTGAAAGTCGAATATTTGCCTTAATTGCTACGTATTTATTATTTCATTCGTTCTCGAGATTAAGCAAACTTCAGATCTCAGCAAGAATGGGTGAGTGATTCCAGCACAATTTCATATGCTTTCTGAAAAAAAAATGAGCGGATTCCCCATTGTAATCTTTTTTTTTGTTTTTAAGAAGCTCATTTTGGGCACATATGTAGGTACTTATTGGAGCACGGCACATGAGGAAAAAAATGAGATTGGCTATTCTTGAGGTCGAGGAAAAAAATGAGATTGACTTTTCTTGATGTCTTGTGGATGAAATAAAAAAGTTCTAAAACGTGTAGAACAAAAAGCGATGTTCAGGGGAACCGGCTTCGTTCCAGAATCTCACCTATAGCTATGCCCATCAAGTCGTTACCATAGTGTTCAGTGTTCATTTTCATTCAAGAGGTCCATGTACGGGCCTTCTAAATATTAGGGCTTTAAAAAAATCGTCGTAACAAAGTAGTGACTCTTCGAAAGTTCATGACTTCAAAGACTCAGAATTCAGTCGAATATTTTTCAGCTGATATTAATGCAGTCGATCTGGAATAATTTTTTACTTTATCTTCAATTTGACCATTGTTTGCTAGCTATTCTTACTAAGTTGCTAATTTTCTAAGCGATTTAACTTCAAAAAACACAAAACTGATCCATAATATAGGGAAATTTGCCACTCCGCTGTTCGCTGTCTCCGTTGATCTCGACTTTCTTCTTTATGGAAATTCTATGTAGCGCAGTAATGGACTGATTTTAAGGTGAGCATGGCAGCATATAGGGAAGCACGTACAATACTGCTCCTAATGCTTGCAAAAAGGACGTGCGCGACGCACTAATACGTCGCAAAGTGTCTCCGCTTCGTAATTTTCTTAGAAATAAGTATTTCCAATTTTTTTCTGAATATATGGATTCTCTGTATTACAATGGATCGAATGAGTCATGAATTTTTCAATACTGTTCTCTATGTAAACCAATCAAAAACATCATTACAAATTTAAGCAGACTTCTTTGTACCTGACCGCCTTAACCCAGAGTGATCAAAATACATTTTTAATGGTATTTTCTGCAGAGCAAAAAGAACGATGTTGAAAAGTTCATATATCTTAAGATTCGCCATGAAATGCACAATTTGGCTTTTTAAGAAAAATGGGAATTGGTTTCATATTAAGGATGTTATGAAAAAGCGACGCTTTGCGACGGTTTAACGCGTCGCACGCGTCCTTTTGCAGATTAGGAGCAGTATTGTAGAAGCGGCCATTATTTCTGGGACAATCTAATTGATTTGCTGGAAATTCCTATCAGCTGATGTGGGAAGTGGAACGAAGCCAAACGAAACAGATGCCTCGAGTTTGTCTGTTGCACAAAACTTTGGAGAGAAGTAACCAAGATGAATGCCTCAGACCTACACCCGCACGCACGAACTTTTGTGAACTCTCTCACGAAGAGGCAATAAAAGAGCGCCACTTGATTTAGTATTCAGGAGAACGGAATGAGAGACTCCAGATTCGCCAAGTGCGAATCCACAATGATTGCCAACGAGGTCCTCGAACACCATAAAGGCGAAGGACGGCATGGAATTGGAAGAGTTCGTCACGCTCCCGCGCCCTCGACGGGTTAGCAAACAAAGGCAACTCCCTAATGACTGGCTGGATACTTGACTAGGAAATTCTGGGGACTCAGGAGGGAGCAATAAGGGATACAACAACCTTTGCGAGTGTTTTTGACCCGAGGGAATATTTAAAATACTCAATCGATCCATGAGAAACCCCAAAATTCATTGGGAAGAAATGAAACTGATTAAACCAGGGCGGGGGACGTCCTGCACGAAAACGCTAACAAAATCCACAAAAGACTGCAAAGATTCAGCCAGGATGCATTGCATGTTTGCATTTACTTATCTCACAGACAATGTAACCAAACGAAACAACCCAGGTGTAGAAAATGGAGGAAACGAAGCTAAAACTGAACAAACAAATGCTCTCAGCAGGGCTGTTGCACTTTGATCCCTTGGAAATCGAGAGCTTTGTTGTTCACGAGTGATATCCTGCGAAATCGTAGCCAAGGGACGTAGCCAAAGGACAGCGGAATTTCCCACTGGGATGGAAAAGAACACAATATCTTGATGAAAAGCTCGCAAACTTCTAAACCTCGTGACACAAAAAGTATTCAATTCATCGCGAATTCATCTGCAGGAACTGTTTCTATTACATGTTCTATGAAAAAACTTTCGCCATTGAGCGGGGGTGTAGCGTCCTAGAACTGGTTGCAGAATTTTGTGCCCTGAAGCAGGAAGGATCTAGGGTTTCTCTCTGACATTTATATATTTACTTATGTATTTATGCACCTTATAGTGTCCCATAAAGAGTGGGTTTCAAAAAAATTGGAACAGAGCAAAAGCAGGTTAACAAAACGCTCCTTTTCCATTATGAATTTCAACGCAGGTGAAGTAGCTGCTATGGGATGAGCGGATACGAAATTTTCCACGACCTGGATGACGGTACGGATAACGGATTGGCCAAAAATGACCGGATAACGGATAACGGATATGTGCTTCAGATGCTACAAGACACCACCTTCTGTAACATGAGGAATGATTAAGGATGATAGAAGGGAGATACGACTTGAGTATTGTGAATAAGATCTAGCATAAATTCTTGACCTTGTTAGCCGTGAAATCTGTCATTTTCAGAACAACGCTGAGCAAGGCTTCCTTATAAGGAGATATAATTATAGTACGTATAAAGTTCGCTACAAAAATAACAGTTCCCAGTGCCATTTGGATAATCGATAATCTGATTGGCACACTAGTTGCATAAGATGATGTCCAGGACGTCCTCAGTAGAAAGATCCCCGTAAGGAAGGCTTGTCCTTCCAAGGCTTCGTTTCTTTATTCATTGACGACAACGCGGTTTTTTTTTTGATGCTATCATATAGGCCGAGGCTTTACTTGGATATCTCTTGTGGATTTCTGATGGACATTTTAGTTCTGTCTGGACATCATGATAGTACTGACCCTTAAGCGCTATTTGAATAACAGATACAGAAGTTGATAAGAACAGTAGGGCTCAATGAACAGTCAAAGGCTTTACTTGGAGGGGGGGGGGGGAATCTTGGCCCAGTCCAGCCCCTCCAATTTTTCACGGTCGCTTCAGCTAAATGGGAGCCTAGCGTCATCGTGAAAAAGGTGTACAGAATCTCATCTCGGCCGTTTTTCTCGAACATTGTTGGCGACTTTCTGGTGCTGATTCGCGTAAATGTTACCGGTAGCTTGTGCTTGCGTGAGCAGCTCTTAATACTACATTCATCGCGAATTCCAAAGGAGACACCTGTTTGGGTGGGGGTGCGATACGGCTGGTCTTCTCCTTGAGGGAGGGACGTGGCGCGATGCTTGTTAGAATCGTGGAGGACCCAACTCTCACTTACAGTAATCAGCTCTTCCAGAAAATCCCTTCGCTGGGGGAAGAGAAGGAAAAACTGATTATAGCTTGAAGGTGCTCTTGTAGAATTGACGTAGTAAGTAAAGTTAAGGAAGGCAAGCCGGCCATATACACCTATTGTGGAGGAGTTTCGGGAGCGGCCTAAAACTACCACATAGTAGATCATGGGTACCTATCAATAATCGGAAGTTCTGAGACTTTCAGAAGAATCGGCTCAGGATTTTCTTACCACCCTAATATTTGAATAACAGTGAAAGAAGACACGTTACAATACATTATAGCCTTCTGTATATTTCCTTCTTTACTGTATTGCTCTCGCTATCTTTGAACATCCAATTTTACGACCCGTTCAAAATCGAGTTCTCAAAATTGAAGTACAACTAATACATTATTGGATCTTCCATGCATAAATAGTGGATCCACCATTAGTGAATCCTAAATGAAAGTAGTGGAACCACAAATATTCGGAACTAGGAATTTTTCTGGGAAGGCGGGGATGGAACCACGCATTATAAGTGCAAAATAGGATGCATACTTCTTCTTTCTCCAATCCTTGAATTGTTCCCTGAATTTTCACGAGTTCTGTGTAAAAATTCCAAGTACCGAGGAATTTTTCAAAAAGCATGCACCATTTCTGCTAAAGTATGACAACCTTGTGAAGAGTGAGCCATAGGATTCAATGGCAAACTTTACCGATCAAACATGAATGTGTCTAAATCAAGGAATGACTCTAGATTCACGTTAGAGGTCCAGCGAACGCCTCAAAGCGGAACCGAGCAAAGCCAATAGCGCACAGGAATTGGCCAGGAAGCGTTGTCCATGCGCAGATTTGCATGGCAAAGTTACTCCTATGCAAAATGGCAGCCACTAGGGAGGCAAAAACCGCGCTCAAGAAATGAAAGCGCGCGCTCAGCCATACACATCTCTGCTACTGCAGAATGCAGCTGGAAAAACGAAAGCACATACACACATAGATGGAGGCCGCCAATTGAAAAAAAAATAGCGATCCACTCTAGCGATTCACTGCAGTGCACGCAAATACATGGGATGCACCTGTACTTTCAATACAATGCTACTTTTTTCCAGTGATTTTCAATGCAAGAGTTTGGAAGGGCCGGAGAGAAACTATATTGAGGAAGGGAACATCTATCGGGTCTCTCACTTTTCTCCCTATCCATTATACTACATATCTTCCAGTCTTTTTTTTCTTGATTTTCAAGAGCCAAGCTAATTCTGAAGCATTACATCCTAAAAAATGATAGTTTTCAGTGCCGTAATTGGAAAGTATTTGTAGAAAAGAAAAACACCCGCTAATTTTGCTCCCAAAAATCTCAAAACCAGAAATTTTGCCCAAACTTCGCCTGAAAGGTCAATATTATGCGCCAATTACTAAAATCATATTCATTTTGAGTAGTAGCATAGCTTTCCTAGGGTTAAGAAGGTCTACAGTCGCACAATCTTCTGAGTTTCTGCACATGGGCTCACCTATGTACATATGTGGGTACATGACCACTACAAATTCCTGCATTTTTTTTGTCAACAGTATTTTTCTTCTCTTTGCAATCTTGAACAGGAGTTTTCCTTTTTATTTAATCTGAGCGAAAACAGATAAGCGAACCAACTTCTGCGTCCTGGGTCTCCTAAGATACCTATTCTATAAGATGACCTATAACGCCAGCCATCTCTGGATTGTGTGGTTAATGTCTCATGAATCCCAACCCAGCTTTACCCAGAATTTTTGAAGTAGGATGCACAAGCAAGTCGTTTTTTTTTTTTGAGTTTCTCGAGTTGAAAAAATTGCGCTTTTTGGAATTTTTGTAAGAGAAACGTAGGTCCTCTAAACAACTACAGGGTTACTGCACAATGTTTGATCTTTTATTTCTCCGTCAGGAATTGATTATTCATTCCGCTCTTTCTTACCAGCTGAATACAATGAGGATCAAAGCATTTCCAAGTCTGAAACTGGTTGTGCAGAAGGTTTTTGTTTTGGAGACGTTGGTTTCAAAACTAATTTTTGGAAAACGTGGGCTGTTGTACATTTCTCCCCGCAAAATCAACCACGTCTTATAGGGAAATTTGCCGTCTAGTTGATTCTTAGAGTGCAAAAATGCTCTTTTCACTAGTAATAGTTTGTGGTAGGATCTCATCACATAATACCATCAAAGTTCTACAAATGACAACGATTGAAGAGGAGAAAACTCAGTCCGAACTAAGTTAATGAAAGGTCATTGTTGCATAGAACACAACCGACGAAACATCAACATCATGTTTTAAGTAGTTTTTTTTTCATCAACCGGTTCCAGAGAATGAAAAGCGTAATTTTCCTAGCTCCGAGTTCAGTTCCAATTCGAAAAAAAAAACCGTTTAAAAACCAACCCCACAATAGCGAGCAACCATGAATCTTTCGATATGATTTTTCGAAGTTTTTCTTTCCCTTTCTTTGATGGATCATGCTCGGTGTCTTTTCAACCAGTTTTTTTGGCAGTTAAAGAACAAAGACAGTGGCATCTGCTTCGAGTCGAGAACAAGTTTGACACCTGAGATTTCACGGCAGAAAAGAAAAAGAAGGACAAAGAACAGACTTCTGATGAGAAAAATTGATCGATGATATTTCTCTGCAGGTAGAAAAAGTCTCTTCTTTTATTTTGCGGTTTGTTGTGGCCCGACTTCACGCACATTACGAGCCACGAGGAAACGGCCCCTGGATATTGAGTGGTCCAGTGGGATTCGGATGTGTGAAAAACAAACCCAATGAAGTGCCGCAGCTACATGATCCCTCTTCCTACTCAGCTTACAGAGGAGATAATCAGAACGGAAGGAGGGATATGAAGTCTCTATTTCCATTGAACTGCCTGAAGTAATGGTAACTCTGATTCACTTCAGCATTATAACTCCAAACCCTGGAGTGATTACATTAATTCTTTGTTGATAGAAATCCTATTCACATCGCTTGTTTGCAAATTTGCACTATCATGGCAATAAGCACATAATATCGTGAGATTTTTCTCTATTAATTCTAGTAATGATTGTATGTTATCAAACCACAATTGTTTTAAAATTAGTATATGAGGTGAGACAGTACGCTGTTCCATTTTTCGCTTTGCAGAACTGCTTAATTTGGAAGCTATTTCACCAGTCGCTTGTTGCGAAGATGGAACGTACTATGCAAAGGAATCCCTGCTGTAAATGAGCAGATAAAGGGAGCTATGTATAAAAGAAAGGGAGAACAAAAAAATGGATAGAGACGTCCTGGGAACGTCCGGAAACGGAGTGCGGATTTTATAGTGAGGAAAAACCGGGCTTGGAGCCCACAAATTGGTATTTTTCTGCATTGCAGCTTTTGCGACGGCTCCATGAATCTCGTAAATAAAGAATGATAGCGTATTGACATCCATTTTGCAGACGTTGAGGATTTGTCTGTGTTGCTTTATCCTTTCATCATATGCCAGACAGAATAGGTAATGGTGACGGGGGATACGCAGGTTTGCGACGAAGAACCGCCTAATGGATAATGTTAACACCTTCGCGACTATGTGCCCTACCGGTTGACACGCATGACGCGACGCGTGGGACCGCGTGCTCAACCGGGTGAGCACGATATTTCAGATCTATATTTCTGTGGAGCAGTCATAATTAGCTAACTTCTATGTAGCGTAATACTAACAAATATTCAAGCCTTCTATATATGGACTGGGCAGAGCAGATCTTCACTTGACCTTTTTTTAAATATGTGGTTGAAACATACACCAGAGAGAACGATACATATGAAAAAGAAACTACAATCAGTATCGAGTGAATGGGAAACAAACATTTGGAAACACTCCTGACGATCACAAAAGAGAAAAGATCGGGTTCAGATTTGCGCAAATTCAGGGTATTATGCGGTGGAGGAAAAGTTCCTACCACGTGGGACCACGTGCTCAAGCGGTTGAACACGGGTCCCACTTGTGCAAAAGCGCGTGTGTCCCGTGTGACACACCATGCCAAATGCGTAAGGTCGAGAGTGTGTTAAATCACGAGTAAATGGCACTATTATTGTCGCGTTCGAGCATTGAGGGGGAGAATCGCACGGGAATGAATGCATATTAATCAGTTTCCATTTTCGAGAACCGAGTATGAGAACGATCTTGCCCCCAGAAATGTTGTGTTGACCAGGAGCGTTCCTTGTAAGATAGAAGAAGGCTACGAATCTCCAGAAAATAAATGTTCTTTTACCCATTAACAACCGCACCTCTTTCACGCATTTTCACTTCTCAAGTTCTGTTTTTTTTTCTCTTCTCCGAAAGCCTCACAGAAAATCCAGTATAGATTTTTGTAATCGTGATCTGCCTTGGTAGTATCACTGCATTAAAATCTAAGAGAACCGCTAAGATCATGCAGGCGTAGTAATCTCCCAAGCTGAACCATGCGAGAAAAGGCGCAGCTCACCGTTGAGCGCGCTGTCGTCAATGGGTTAAAAATTTGAAAATTACGAAATGAGGTGTCTTTGAATTCTACAAGCGCAGGAAAATGCTGCCCTCAGTGGGTTCACACACTCCTAAAATATCTAGCAGAAAACAGACATGTTTTATGGATTCCGAATTAACTTCCTAGTTCAAAACACAAAGAATAAAATTTTTGTTTTGAAAACACTGTGTACATATCCACTGAATATGTAGTGTAGAAGCATTTTTAAATAGCCTGGGTTTAAATTTCCATGGGTCGCTGTATCCCTCGTTTATGGAGAAATACAGCGATCCATGAAAAACAGGCTATAAAGTGATGTTTCAAATTTAAACGCACCAGGTGATGAAAGGGAAATACTCGTTAGGTGTTGAAAAGGTGTCATTTTCGAAATGGCAAAGTTATACATCGAATTATACCAATATATAATTGAACGGAATTTAAACTCTACATACATTGAATCACAAGTTAATAACTGTGAAACTAATTAGCATGTTTTCCGCCCATTTAATCTTCCAGCGGCCCTCCACAACAATTTCTTAATGGACCCTTTGAGGCAGTTTATTAATCTGTAAGCGCACATTCAGCTCGAATGTTTATAAGAATAATCCATGTATGCAGCCACGAAGCTCAAACTCGAATTTCTTTTGGGTTGGAATAAATTTCAAAGAAGAAAAAAAACAAATAATCTTGCGATGAGGGATGTCTTTGAAACCATCTGCTCCTTCTGTGCAGACTCCAGGGTGTCCCAGCAGAAAAAAAAACAGGAGGGGGGGGGGAGTTGCGCAGACAGCATACTCCGTAAGTCGATTTGCGACAGGTCTGCGTTTTTGCACAGCGCTCGTATGTAACTAAATCTAAAATAACACCACAGGGAGTACCCTCTGATGACGTAATTTGGCGCGTCGTTGGACTAAGAGGGCCGAGACGGCTTATCTCGAGATACCTTCGCAACAAACTAGTGATTTTGAAGGCGTTTCCAGAAAGTCACGCACGGATAGGTCGTTCTACCAAATATATTTCAGCTGAAAAACGAAATTTTCTGTTGAAGTTACCTCTAACTTACCATCGGATTAGGGCTTTTGGCAATTTTTTAAATTTTTTTCCAAATTGCGCCATGTTATTTATTTATTTATTTATTTATTCATACAATTAGGGTGCATCAAACAAACGGAGCACTGAAACTTAGGTGGAGTAACTTCATCCGCATTTACCCTTGTAATACAATGAAGATTTGTCCCAATAAGTGACCGGGTCAACAGGCCATACTACATGTCAAGAAGTATGCATGCATACATTGTTCCAGAACCCTTGGCCTATAAAGATATTATAGTCCACTAAATGAAATACTATAGCAAGATATTAGCAGGAGCTGCGTCGAATCAGTTGAAATTAGACAGGTAAACTAAACTATATATCGATTTTTTAAATAACTTATGCCATATTGCTTCTATATAAAGCACAATCGTCATTCAAATCCGAAGAGTCATTATCAAATAGTACCCAGTTTTCGAGGGCCTTAAAATAGTGACTTCAAGGAAAATTCAAGGAAGTCTAGCTGCGGACTTCACCTGACGCAGCGCACTCTCTCGCGTCGCGGTCACTTTTGGGTAGGGAGCGAGACGCCAAGAATTATTGATGGGATGCGGCAGACAGCGGGAGTGCCGCGCCGAGACGAAATGTAATAGTCGCCTCGACCCATGGGGATTTCCATAGGACGGGCTGTCTGGAGCTACTGTATTTTTACTCTTTAGAACAAAGCAAAGTTTTCCTTGAGGGTGTTGATGCCCTCGGTGCACATCTTGCCTCGACTCCATCAATCAAGCTATTGTTATGATACCAAAATTAGCTCAGCGCCACGCATAGCTTGCTTAGTAGTTCTTGTTTGCACAAAAAGTGCAAGAATTTTGTCCATCAAAGGCGTCCCTCGCACCAGCTTTGATTAAAATGGGACGGAAGGCTCTGAAAGACGCTCTGAAAGCATAAGCTAATTAGATCGTACTGGAATGGAAGGCCGTTGGAACAGTGGCAGGCTTTCTGGACTTTTTTGGAAAGGATGATATGGGTGGTGCGAGGATGGAAGAGGTTTCGTGGAGTGAATCTGGCTGGCGCAAGTCTTGATGCACATCTTGCCCCGACTGGTGCAGGTCTGACAGTAGTTTTCTATTATTATGTATGCCCTACGAGGTTCGTAGGTTGCCTTACGTTTCGGCGCTCTCGCAGTCTTTAAAGGCCTGTCACGAGATGGATCTGAACAATCTGACCCCTAGCCAGCCGAGCCTCACCACGTCGTGCCAGCTTCTAGACATCGTTAAGAGCACTAAAAACCGAATCCTCACAATGCTAAAGATCAGCTCACCCCAGATTCCACCGTCAGCGCTAGCTGCACTCAAATGCCGACAGAACTCGAATGAATGTGTACTCCCATGTATAGACGCGAGTGATAGATGGAGTGACGGATCTATACAGGCACTATCAGGCAGCTTATGCCTCACAGAGTGGCACGAACGGCAAGAATTCGTTTGTTATCGACAAACACTCATTTTTGTTGTTCATTGAAGGACATCTTACAGAGATCCAGAAGGCGTCCAATGTTTTTCTTACTACTATCTTCGCAGTGTGGTTTGCTCTTATGCTTCCCAAGCAGTGCCAGTTAGCTTCCACGCTGCTTCCCTGCGAGGTGTTCTTTAACCCTACCCAAAAGCCCTTCCAGTTTCTCCAATGTAGATAGCGTTGCATGACATGCATTCGATTTGATAGATCACTTCCACTTGTGCGCGGTCTCCTGTTCTTCCGTAGGGGCATAAAATTCACCTCTCCAAGATACAATGCCTATCATAAAGTCGGCTTCGAACGAGTTGACTTCTAAGATTACTGTTGGGAATGCTAATCAATCTCACATCATCTTGTAATTGTGCTTTATGTAACGACGGACAGCCACAGTGTCAGAGATGAACGGTACACACAAAAGAATTTTAATTTTAGCGAAACATCGCCGCTTACAGTGTTGAACGTGGGTACACTGCATAACCATCGGAGTGAGCAATACCGGATGCAAAGTGTGGCGATTCTCGTCGTTCTTCATCACGAGGGCACAGTTCGGTCGCCGTCTTTACTATTCACATTAATAGACTAAACTACTCCCATTATTCTAGTAGTTTACATTTGAAGGATGAATGTTAAGAAGTATAACATCGAAATGTATTGAACTTGAATGTTTGTAGTGTGAACTTCAGCATCCTATAAAACCTACAAACAGAAAAATCATAGATTCTCGACGACTCGACATTTAGTACACAGTGTCCACAGGCTATATTTCCGCTTATAACGTCATTCTTTGAATAAGGAAGTTGTTAAGGATTCACAGATCTACTCAAACACCTGTGAAATGAAGTATGCGATTAAAAATGAATCATCACAAAACAATTCATCGCAGAATGACCATAGTTCACCAGCATACATTGAGTTCAAAATGGAATGTACTGTTAAACAACGATTCTGTCATGCATTATTGCGTGATAAATTCGAAATAAATTTCAAAAAAAAATGTGGTAGGAGCAGGGATGTTCGAAGTATTGCGAGCGGAAACGTGACAATGACTACAGCACATTTGTGATGAGGCACCGATTATCTCCCACAGACGTTGACAACTTTCGGAACAATCGACAGAAAAATCCTCCAATAAATATACTCCCATTAGCCCTGATTCATCCGCTGAGGATTCATATGCACCGCTTTGCGAGTACGAAAATCTGGTAGTGCAACGAAGTACAGCTGCACCGGTCATTCATTCTTGCATCACAGAGCCGCCCATCTGGCCTGCCGCTTCGCATCAACTACGCAATGTGTCGGAGCAGCTGGGTGCTGCCCTTGTCGGGTGTTGCGGATATTGATGTCTTGCTCATAGTTTCACTCAAGCATTCCGGAGTGAAGACACACAAGGAAAACGATGGAATACTTGCCCGACAACAACTGCGCTCAGCTGATCTGCTGCGTCGCGTATGTTGTGGGTTAAAAAGGTCCCAGAAATGGAATTCTCCCTCAAGGTAGAAGAGGCCTCATGCCACAATGAGACGTCTGCGCGATGAGGATCAAGTAGCGACATTAAGTGCTTAACTCTGAGCCAGCAGAATCAGATTAGAACTCTGCAGCTACGAATAGTCGTCCGTCTTAATCAATTTCCAAAAAAAAACCAAAACTAGCACAGTTTTAGGGGATTCCAGAAGAAAGGGTTAGGGATGGATTCATTTCAAAACATTCAAAAATTAGAATCTTTCCAACCTTGCCGATCCCTAGAACAGAGCTAAAAAATGACTCTGCTTGAAAAGAAAACGCAGAACTATGAAGCGAAAAGTATAGGCAAGCGAAGGAGGTCGGAGTCACAAATTTGTGAGTACTCTAGGGCGAGGGAGACAGAAGGGGGCTCTTCGCGAATGTGCGAGAAAGACGCTGGGGCGAGGTGTGTGAGAAGAGGGAGATGAAGCCAGAGGTATCGCACAATATCTAGAATGATGGTACAAATGAACTCTTAAAAGAGCGTTGAGAAATAAAATCAAAACCAATTGACTGTGAGCAGAGATATTTTCTCACGACAATCCCTCATAAATAACCCGTAGTTTCCCCGAACGATATGTCGTTAAGTCGCTGCTCTATGATCTTTTACAGATTTTGTTAATATTGTATTCGGACAAATATCCGACTCTCTGAATAGGAGTAGCATTAGTCTATAGCACATTTCCCAAGCACCTCCACTCGTCCTCCTCACCTCTCTTCTCTAGAAGACCAATCATTAGCTGCTCGCACCTAATAAGAGCATACAAGCAAGTCAGGTGCAGAAAATCTATGCAGAAACTACTACTGTGAATACAAGCACTCAACATTCAAGGAATTTCATTTAGGCATTTTTGCTCTCATTCAACAAACATAGCAAGTACAAATGTCCTATTCAAATTCATGCTTCTGAACTAGCACGAATTACTGGAGATTATTATAATGAAAATTTAATGCATGCACTGATAATTCGAGGATTTGCAAGTCAAAAAGTTTATGGGGTTGTACAATCGTGTATAAATTGCGTTTCCCGCAAAACTGATGGCTTTCACTTATTCCGTTGAGAAAATTAAGTTGAAAAAAAGCGCGTGTAGGACAGTGGTAGGAGGTCCAGTGTCTCCAAAGGCAACAGCTTGTTCAGCAGTCTGAGCAGGCATCACCCGATTACTAGACCCGCTGATCACTGGGGGGGGGGGGGGTCAATTAGAATGTAATTACCAGTGATTAGGGTTTATGGGTGTAATTACCAGTGATTGGTGACTGGGTGAAAGCAAACCCGTGATGCGCCAAGGTTTACTCAGCATGGGTACACCAACTCATAAATCACGGCTAAAAAACGTGCACGTGTAATTACGAATACCACAATGAGTGATCTTCATTTCGAGAACACCCACACAGTGGCGGGTTCACAAGTTGTACTTCATAAAGGAGTGCGCGAAACATCTGTAGTGACGGCTTTTCATGGTGACCAGAAATAACTCACCCATCGCTTTACCCGCCCTAGTATGTGTGAAATTTTAATGCAAATAAGAGGTAAATTTAGAGGCGTTAATACATCTAACCCTGGACAATCTCAGTTATGCATGCTGGCCCTATCCTGGCTACGGCTTTTACCTGTAATCTGGTCATACCGGTAGCCTGGTGAGGCAACAAGGAGACCGTTAACAGAGCATAAACACGGGCGTCAATAATTTTACCCTGCGTAACATCTTGGGTCAGAGATGGTCAGAGATGCCTCTTTTCCCGACTGGTGGTCTAGCAGCGGAAATATGAGTACAGAGCTTTTCAAGCCTGTAGAGCATAGTGTAATGAAGATAAATATGGTCACCTCCCACCCTTTTAAATCATTGAGTAATAGAGAATGTTTTTATCAAACAAAGCCTAACAAAGCGCCAATTTTGAGTAGCGAACAAAGAGCAGAGAAGAAAAAGGTTCAATAATTACCAATTAGCTCAAGAGCTTTAACAAATAAGCTCAAGTGATGAAATGACATCAGCACAGCAGCATACACACATATATATATCTATTAGATTAATAATAATATTCTTGAGCTCTGAACCTTTCAAGTGGGAAGAAAAGTAACATCCTACTAATGTGGCGTCCATGGAGGCTCTTGTTTGAGAGTTTGAACATTTTACAATCACAACAATGACTGGTCTAGGAAATCCTTTAAAGCTAGCATCATAGATACATAACCTTTTCCCATTACGTGGATATAACCATATAGTTGAATGGTCAAGGTCTGAAATCGGCTGGACCAACGATGAGGTGGTTCGGTGGTGTTATGGCGGCTGCTGGATTTTGTCGCCACGTTATATGAGTGCAGAACCTACCTTTCGCATATCATTTACTCGGTGATTTGGTTATCGTCAAAATTTAAATTTTGACCTCAATTATTGTTCAAGGTTATTTATCGGTTATTCCAAATCGGTACACTCGTTAGGCTAGCAAAACAGGGCTCGACCAGATTTGAAGCGATGAGTAGAAAGCACCTCGAAGGCAAGAATTTTAATTTTGAGGTTTGGCCTAGTTTTTAGATCGCAGCACTATTCAGCATACTCGATTATTATGAATCACTCTGAAATCGCGAAACTGGAAGCATCCATGGTGCTTCTTTCAACGATAAGAAGAATTCTATGGGAAAAGCGGCTATGACAGTCAATAACTTCGTTTTGTTCAATCAATTAATTACACGAAGTAGTCCGTACAATGTAGTTCCGAGAAGGTGAGAAGCTCAGCTGAGATTCAACTCTTGTCAGCCACGCCGGTGTCGTATATATGTAATATTCTGCCCGTACAATATTCTGCCCAACTCGTGAAGGAAGAAACTGCATCACGAGTAGTACATCCGGATGGGAAGAACGTTATCCACAAGTATTCTCGAGTTCGAAAGAGCTTTTTATGGAAATCAGAGAAACGAAAGAATTTATGCGTTGGAAAGAGATGGAGCAATAGCCAAAAACATAGGAGAGACCCAGTGCGAGAAGAGAGGGGAAATGGGAAATGCATTCAAACCGTTTTGTGCCACATCCCAATTCTCCTGTAGCGATCTGCCAATGATTTCTGCCCTTGTCCACTCCGAAATTCTCCTATCTTTTAATTTAGTCGATTGCCTTCTTTACACGTGTGTAACGGGCTTGGTCCTGGTCAATATGTGCCCCTCTGTTAATCTTCAAACAGTCGGTTGGATTTCAAGCAGTGAAAAAATTCATAAACTTGATGCACAGCCGGTTTGTGTCACATGTTGGATGGGATTTCACATGTGTGATATTGAAAAGAGCAGAATATTCTATGGACATACTTAGTATTATATACTACACCGGCGTCCAATACGTGAGGATGATTAAATTAAGGATGATTAACTCCCCTCTATATTTTCATAACTAAGATTTTTAAAATCTCTATTTCCTTTGTATCTTCCGTTAATTTTTATGGCCTGCTTCTTCAAAAAGCGTGATTTTACGCTGCCTTTTTTATTTGACATGAGCATTTCAAAATTCTTTCGGCTCTAGAACATCAAACATTTGATTTTGTGTACTAAACCCATTCAATGAAACATTGACGTCGTCCAAAAGGAATAAAAATTCCAATTGTAAATTTTCTGCTCTGTTCATCGCTGGAAAAAGGACAGAACCGTGAAAAAAATCTGCACGTCATAGTATTATACATAGTTTGCAGTACCTCGAAAACTGTCGAACCAAGCAGTAGGTGAAATCACACTGATATGTGCTAACATTCGTAACATTTGTGTATACATAGATTGGAATACACTCTGGGCCACCTCCACTTTACTGCTTGAGCACCAGTCGGTTTAGACATTCATAAACCTTTCACTAAACAACGAAGAGCTACAACGACATCGTGGATGGCTTCTTCCCACTAACGACTGAGTTTTTCCTAACAGTGTGAGGCACATAAAATTTCCTACAGCTTAGTGGACGACATCTTAAGCATCGTAGGCTCCCCAGCTGCTCCACTTTTTGTTTTTGCTTTGCTACAGCCCAAAGTGGTGATGTCCATGATTGGCCTATTGTTGAAAATTTTGGTCTTCTCCGTTAAGATCGTTAGCGAGCCTGCGAAGGGCCTCACTCATGAAAACCACCGCATGTCAGTGATTCTCCGCTAAACCTAGCAAATGATCCGACAATTTTTTTGAAGATAATAAAAGCCTTCACGTTAATTGAGACTTGTAATAAAAAATGAAATCAAAGGCATAAGATAATACATTCGCGAAGAATTTATGGCACCCAATCTCGAATATCGTACTTTTCAATCCTTTTCTTTGCGAGCAAACCACACAGGCTGTGCCATAAGTAGGAAGTTCTTGCACACCATATTTAGTACCACAACGGAATTCAACCTAATGGCATGACCTCTATCACCGCACTAAGTCAGCACAATATCAACTCGAGTAATCCAACAGATTGGGGACAAGTCGTCATTTGCTTTTGTAACAGCTCAAAGTCGAGGGGAGGCGCGCCTATTGCAGCACGGAATATCGATGTCCTCTTGTAACTGGAGCCACTCTTCAGAATAAAGTTGTTCTATTTTCATAGAAACAACGGAATAGATGTAAAAAGCTTTGAGGAATTCTGGGGTAGGGACGGGATCTCGTTCTCCCTTTTTCTTTGAAAATTTTAAAATGTCTTGGAAGAAATGTCTAGTCAGATCTAATTTTTCTAAATTTTCGTGGTACACAATAACAACGTCACGCACAGTTCTACGTATTTGCGCAGCATTTTAAGTGAGAGGAGACCTTATTCCAATCAACTCATATTAGATGGCCCAAATTTGACGCTTTGGTAAGAGTCAGAATCTGTTCATGAAGCTAGAGCGTCTCCTGGCGTGTTGCGGGGAGGAAATCCGGGCTGGTAGTAAACCCCCTGATGTCGTGAACTCTCGGCTGCCAACATGTCGTGACATTCTCGTTCACATTTGTCGCGAGATGTTCATGAACTTCCTATAATAAAGCGTGTGTTCTCGCTGATGTCGCGACATAGTTGGCAGCTCAGTTCAATGACATTCTCACGAATGTGGTCGCGATCCACGTTCATGACCTCGTGGTCATGAGGCGCAGACGGCCAAAGTTAGGGGAAATAGTGTGCGATTCAACGAGGAGCGATGTCGCGAACCCGAGCGGAGTTCGTGGACGTCCAGTTCGTTGACAACGGTCAGGTATCGGCATAGGCCTCTGGTCAAGATCAAAACGAAGTTTCTTTGAAACAGAGCAGATTTACGCAGCTCTCAAGCCTTCGCCCACATCGCTTTTTTGTCCAGTTGCAAGCTCGACATGCAGTTCGATATGAAGACACAAAATGACTGGATTTCCAGATATCCGAACCATATTGAGCACCCTTCACCTTTTGAGATCTGCGAAGTAGATGATAAACAAGCCGTAAAAACAATCCACAAAGAAGTGATCTTTATGGATTATCGACGAGGATATCCTTCTTTCAGCGCATAGGACAACTAAATAGCGGCTACACGGCAAAAATGAGGGAAAAATCACAAAGAGAACACGAAACATGCAGAGCGGAAGTTGCATATACAACTGACACTGAGGAGCTGTTCATTACTGCTTGAATAGCGTGTCTCGGCACGAATTTCAAGAAAAGAATTTTGCAAACTGGGGAAAGGTTAAAAACACCCGTGAAGTCCAGTCTTCCTAGGATGATTCAAAATTCGCAGTTTAAGAGAAGAGAAGATTGTACTGTAACTGTCTGAGAAACCGCACCAAACTTATGCACCTAGCTAGAAATATGTGGCGAGAAGGCCTCAGACCTTCTCGAAGCTCATCTGTGACAGTTCTCCATTCATTTAGGAGGCATAAGCAAAGCTAGTTCCACATCCAAATTTGTCACAAAGTGGATACACGTACTGCTATGGTTTTGCAAAAGGGTTGAAATGAACTGGGATCGAACCCCGCTAACACAGTAGTGTTCTTCATCAGCAATCACGCTAACTGCTGCGCCATGAGCACATGTTTTCCTGCCGAAGGGTTCAACGAAGACACATTGATTCGCGAACCGCGCCTCAATGTCGCGAGATTCTCGCGAGGTGTTCGCAGATGTCGCGAACCTAGTGCCAACGCGTTCGCATCTTGGCTGTCGCGACATGGGGGGTTTACTACCATTACCAACTGAGATCTTTCTCCCTCACATGCAGCACCAATCTGAATCCTATGGATTGTTCTATGCAATCACTGTTCAGAAGCAGATTGAGAGCTGCATTATACTTAAGTTTGAGCTCGTACCATGAAGCTCAAAAAAAGCTTCGGGGGAATTCGGACAAGAAACATCACTGTACCGCGATGGGTGCACCTCCCACACTACTTTGAGCTGTTATAAAAGCAAATGGAAACATATCTCCTATCTGTAAGGTTATTTGAGTTGCAATTGCGCTGGTTCAGTGTGGCCACAGAGGTCATGCCATTACGACGAATTCCGCTGCTGTAATAGTACAAAATATGGTGTGCAAGAGCTTATGGCGCAGACATTCTACGGATTGGAGTAGTACCTACTCCGCCCATTTTTATCACTAGCAACGCAATAACAACTGCAGTTGCAGCAGCAACGATGGGTGCTATTGCGTTGCTGCGAGGAACCAATGGTTGCTATTGAGCTGCTATTTGCACCAAATATGGCGGCCAAGTCTCATTAAGTTTGTGTGGTCTTCACAGATCGTCACACGTCACATCTTCACGGTAGCCCACGTTCACACGTGTCTTATCAGGCATATCATGATCATATCAGATCGCACTCCTCTTTCATTTTTCAACCGAATAACACTCATGGTGGCCTGAATAGCACCCATGGTAGCCCGAATAGCGCTGTATGGAGTCCGAGTCCCGCCCATTTTACGGAATCGAGCCGAGGTGACACGCGGCTCCAATCCCTCTTGGGTTTGGTTCCGATCCGGCAAATGGCTGAGTTGGTGAAGCAATTTGGTGTGAGTTGGCGGAGAGATGATTTGGTTGGCAAAGGCGTGGATTGATACATCGAACGTGTGCGCAAGGGTGGGGTGATCCCTTTCCTATTTTTTATCCAAATCCCTATCTTCGATACAAGCTTTGAAATGTTTTTTTTTATCCTATAGATTATTTCGACCAAATCTTGTAGTGATGTTATTCTAATTGATAGCTGACGTTTGACAGTCGGACACCACCACCTAATGATTATCTGAATTTAAAATTGTTTTTTAGTCAATATGGTCTCGGAACTTCCACCATCCAGTCCCCCACCCCATCCAAATCCTTCCCATTTGCGGCAAACACTGGTCTACATTTCATTTATGAGGCCACCAGAAGAAGTTATATAAAATAAACGATAATGAGGCCATAGTAGCAATAGGTTCAATTTCAAGTGCAGGGATAGAGTGCAAATGTTTCTTATAGCTCTCATTGAGCCCGTTAAAGCCGAATATCATGATCCTACAAAGTGCAATACTTTTTCTTCTTTCTTCGGTTTCTTGGGAAGGAAATGAGTAAGATGACAAAAAAGAAAGAGAGACAAGGACAATGGTTGAAACTATTCGGATACTCTAACCTTTTCGTGAGACAAGCTATTTGTTCGAAAACTTCCTCCTTATAGCTACAGATGGAGACACAACGAGTGACAAATGGAGCGGAGACTACAATAATGTGGAAAATAATTCTTGTAATTACACGAAATCGTATGCGAAATGTAATCGAAAACAAAAATGAACAATATTACCTGCTCACGACCCGGATTTGTCCGGCAGATGGTGCATTGTCCGGCAATGGCTTGACAGCGATCCACATTTTAGCCATGTTTCAGGCGAGACGAACGCAGAGTGCTTTGCAGCTCCGAAGGCGGAGCTGTGGGCGTGCCATGCTGAGCATGGTGAGAAATACCCGCAACACGTTGTGAACTCAAGCTCAAATTCATCTTTCTCTTTCTCTTCTTCTCTTCCTGCTGAGGCAAACCCGAAGACCTGTGCTAGACGTTTTGCCTGGTAGTCGTGTTCCTTATAGGGCAATTTGTACTGAATGCGGGCGACTGACGTGCATGCGTCCATGTGATAAAAAATGGTTCCCAGTCGCATAGTAGTCGCATCGCAGTCGCAGCTCAGACGCACGCGGTCACGGCCGCACGGCACCGGGCTGTGTTTTCTTCATTGAGGTGTTGACCGATCTTCATGGAAAATTCCTTGCAAATGGATGCGTGCGACTGATGCGCGACTGATGCACGCAGCAAGTATAAATTACCCTTATCACGTTTGCGACTATGCAGTTTTTGCGTTCACACTCACCTATTGGGTATGTGAAAAAGTTTCCCTCTAGCGGTGAGTAATTACAATAGTTAGTTATCATTGCAAACGCTTTGTAAATTTGCTTTTTTTTGGTTTGACATCTGTCAGTAAAATTCACTAAGTTATTGTTTTAATTTGCATCAAGGTCCCTGTGTTCTACAAGAATAATCATGTCGACCATCCATTTTTTTTGTGATTTTTTGAAGTTTTGAGGTCAGACAATCACAGATGATCTCTAGGGAGAACGAACGATTCGTTTGAGCGGAGCATTACAACGGAAATGGCCGGAATACGAGACAAGACAGCAAAAAGTCGTTTTGCTGCATGGCAATTCTCTTTCAAATGTAACAAAAGCCGTCAAGGGAACGGTTGGAAAGTTCGCTGGAATGTTCTACCCCATGCGGCTTATTCAACAGACTGTGCCCCGTCAGCCTACCATTTGTTCCGGCCGATGTCCTGCAGGCTTTCCGAGCACAACTTCCAATATTTCGAAGATGTTGGAAATGGGTGAATCCTAGGATGAGGCTTCCTACCGCCGCTTCATCCTTCTCCTCCCATTACTTGAGTTGTGTATTTTTGCTTGACGTTCTTATTCCTCCCGATATCGGACTTTCCACTCAAATTCGGACAACACCACGTACAGTTTCAGCGTGAGGCATTCAAGGGACTCAGACGTGGGTTACTAAATCTTGCACTTTTATTCGGGAACTCTATATTTGCTCTTACTCCAATGTTCAGTGAGTGATCAAAAAACAAATCAAGGAGATTTCCTTACCAGATGCAGGCAAAAAAGGGATGAGCGTTAAGAAATGGGACGAAAATAATTGACAAAAGTAGTGAGAATTAACTACAAACACAGGTGATATAATGTGTGATGTTTTCACATTCAGAACATTCTACTAGATCTTCATACAAATAAATGTATAATGAGGAAAGGAAACTTTGAAGGTACTAACAAGAGACAAGCACAAAATGTTCGAATACGATTTTCCATAGCATATCAACATGCGATTCGATATTGTAGTTTTTTATCGGATTTGTTGTAGTTGACGCTCATTTCAGACTTCAGCAACAATTTGTTTAGTAATCATCGTAGTAGCTAACACATAAATACTTACGAAGACACTAATATTAATAATATGAATACAATACTATATTTTAGATTGTATGAGGTCATTTCCATAAGAAAGAAGAGATTGAAAATGTGTCCAGCAACTAAAGAGACCTTAATATTGAGTATGCGGATATTTAGATATTTGTGAGGGAACCTGGAGTTTCGAACACAAATTTAACAAATGTTTGTTATTCTAGTAATGTTACTACAACTAAACTGTTAAAGCTTCACTTTGTCGGATTTTTCTGGACTTGTTCTAGGTTCGTTATTTGGTTGACGACCACAATTAACAGATCTATTTTACACGCCACTATCAATACTTTTGTTAAACTCGATGTTTTTCATGAAAATCCTGCACTAGGGGTGCAACATTAAGGCGGAAATGATACTGCTATGTAAGAAGGAAGTCCATTTTGTGATCAGCATACGAAAAATTCTGTACATACAATATTCCCAAATGGAATATCCGTGCTCAACATGCCAAATAAATTTTTTTCGTGCTCTGTGCATAATTTCAATTAGCAACTGTGAAGAAATGTGCTTTGCTTCAGTCTAGGAGAGAATTTGCAATGTCAACAAGAAGCTTTTTGCCTCTAACTGCCATCGCAGACCCTGAAGCTCATTATCTTGATTGACTTTTTCTCACATTCATTAGATTACATATTTCGCTAATTTATACTTAGTCTCAACTTGTAACTTACGGTGTCTATGAGTGCCGCTGCTTTATTAGAACAATATGTCTGGCGCTCTAGTCCCTTACGGCGCTTTGTTTAACAGATGACGTCAACCTTTTAGTTTCATTGTCTCGAGCAGCGTGGGTGGTGTTATTAGTATGCACTTATCACTATTCTCGCCTTAAACCGCATTGTCGGGGAAGAAAAAAGTTAAAAGTGAAAGCGGGGAGTTGTAACCCAATAATTGCTGGTTGTTCGAAGTATTCCAGGGCACAATTTCAGAATGACCGGGCGTCTTCTGTAATTAAAACGCTCTTTAATTATTCAACAAACTCTTCCGAACCCTTACGAGGTGTTGCAAAGGGGCAATTTTGGATTTGGCCTCAACAGCAGAACTATTGTGAACTTCCGCAAGAACCGGATCTTCATAAAGACTTGGTAAGCAAGAGCAGATGCAGGAAGGAGCATAAGTTATTTTGCAGGGTTTGCTCTTTTATTTCAGGAACCTGTGCTTTATACCGCTCTTTTTTCTTTTGAATAGAGAAAGGTTCATTGTATTTCCAGTAGGCTTCTTTTCTGGAGTAGCTGGCTTCGAAACAGATTTCTGAAGAAAGCAGATTGCTGCGGCGAATTTTCCTGTGAAATCCATGAAACTCCTTTTTGTCCAAGATAATTAAAACCAGGAAATCGATTATCCTCGCGTAACAAATAGTGAATTATTTAGCACCTGGGTGCTAGCTATTCAGACGGAACGAAATGCAGGTGTGTTTACCAGTGAAACAATGTTGAGTCACACGTACCAGATGCTCTTGTTTTGTGGGTTAAATGACTACTCTACTGTCTATCGCTCTAATGGTAAGAGGACACTTGCCCCGTCTGGCTTCGTGCAGACCTTAATCAATTCAGCATTCTGCACCTTTGCGCTGCACCGAATCCTCAACGCTACAATTTTTCAAACGATTATTATGTAGGTCGTCTGCTCGAAGGATACTTTTTAAAGGTGAAAGTATAATATATCAAAAATACGGTGTGGATATTCCACTCATGCTAATTTCTTGCAAAACTACCATCAACTAACATCACCAAATACCAAATGCTGTCTCCGACGGTGAATATGAGGTAAAGAGAGAATGCCTACCTAATGATATATGTAGTTTGTGAGGGTTCTAGCAGTCTTCAAGTCAAGGAGAAGTTTAACAAAGTATTGGGGACAAAATCCTCACCGCATCCTTCTCGAGTAGTTTAAACTAAATATGCATGAAACCGAATAGAAGCTAACTAATAGGTTGGTCCAAAACTCTTGCACCGTCATTTATTTTCCGATCGAGAATTTCCTCGTCTTGAATTGAAATTCTTCGGCAATGGAATGTGATAGAATGTTCTGCGACTTCTCAACTATGAAAATTGGCAGGCCTGTTACTCTTCCATGGAGAATAATTTTGCGATTATTCAAAAGAAAAATGTAAAAATTGGTGCAAGACTTTTGGACCAACCTCATTGTTCAATTACCACAATTAACTGGAGCAAAGAAAAATTTAAATATTCGCAAAGAAAGAAAAAGCAATTCTTGTTTTCCTCCTCAATTATATTTTCCGCTTTTTCGTACTCACCGGAAACGTCCGTTACCTTGTTCTATTCCAAGAACACTTCTTGACAATCTCAAATGGGAAATATCTGGTTCCTTTTTATTCCATACATCAGTTTTCCTCTCTGGAGTCATTACCAACAGGAAATCTTTGTGTCTATACTTGAGATCAAATAAAAAGCGGATTGTGTAATCAATTCATTCAGTAGTTTAGAACAAAGTTCAGGGTACTCAAGTGTTTGGAAATGAGAGAGGTCTACAGTCCTCGTACGTATATACCCTTCCAACACGGTGCTAGTCCTCGCTCCTTCTCGAATATCCGAACTTTCACCTTATTCAAAATTGACTTCCCGAATTCGAGTATTTATATCTAGTTTATATATCTAGTGCACTATTCGGTCTTAACTGTTATGTTTTTCTTTAGCCCACATTTCCGTGTTATGGATATTCACAGAATATTGAACGAGAGCTTATTTCATGCACCTGTACATATTAGAAATAGGTGAATGTCACATAAACATATTACTGGTTATTTACATATTCAAATGAGTAGGTAAGTACCACAAACATCTACATATTGTTTCCGGTTAACGAAAGCGTCGAATAACGATTTAAGTATCAGCGTAATGAGACTACATACCTAGACAACTACAAAGCAAACCGGCTATTTCTTCCGGGTCCAACGAAGAAACTGCATGGGCACCAGGAATAGGAGAAACTTACATTATAAAAACTGGTGTGCTCATCTTTTGAGCTTCAACCGCCGTCAGGGCACTCCTAATTGTTCACAGTGGCAGAATCTCTTAACTTTTCGACTTGAATCTCTCCCAAGGCTTCTGCCATTTCTAACCTCACCTCATTCAAGTTGACAAATTGTTCCTGATAATGATTTTTGCACGCAGAGAACAATAAGGGGTCCAAAGGAGTGATAGAGAGGCTGTGGTAGGACGCCTCTGCCAAACCAATCGCAATGTGGTTGCGTTGATCAAGAGTACTTATTTCTGGATTTAATTCAGTGGTTTTTACAGCAATTTATGGCGCAGTCAAATCAGAACCTCATATAGGAACTTTTGATGGAACCTTTTCTTGAAAATTGACCAGCAACTGAATATTTTCAATAGAAATAGATAATTTCGCTGAGACAGTCGTCAAGAAAGTCCTACTAAAGTCGAACGCACCGCATGTCAAAGCAGTAGTTGATGCACTGATGCGGAAGGATCCTTAGAATATTCCATGGGTGAGCTATTCATTAGTAAATCTCTCTGGCTGATCAGTGATGTCTGATGTGGAAAACAAACGAAAATGGACTGCTATTAAAATGAGAAGGGACGGACGGTAACTAAACCCATTGTCTGGAATCTGCGGCGAAATCTTCTTTTTTCGGATTTGAATTCATGGCGGGAAGGAAAACAGTGCCTGCCCTGATGCTTTAACGAATTTCAGGGTGGAAGAATTCTTAAAAGCCGCCGATCTCAACGGTTACCATAAGTGCTCTAATAAATGTTGATGTCGAAAATTTGAAGGTCAGAGTGTCCCAAAAACACGAAAAAAGTGGAGCTTCTGGGGATGCAAAAACGGCAGATGCACTTTGGCTGCCTCCACTAATTGCAGAATCTGCAACAAACTCAGAATTAACTAAGCGGAACGCCTCATTCACTTCCAAAAATAGAAATCGAAATTCCGCTTCGAACTCTCCGGAGAACCAATAAAAACCCTGCATCTATATCTAGATGTGGAAAACAAGTTTCTCCTCGGCTATTATAAAATTAAACAACCGCCCACAGTCCGTGTCCCAACATCATAATTTAGTGCGGGAAGGCATCTCATCAAAGGTAACTTTTTGGGTAATTAAGTGGAGAGAATACCTTGCTGAGGAATGAGTTTATTGGCAGGAGCGGCTAGAGCCTTAATAGGTTCTCAGGGAACCACCCAAGCCGAGAAAGACCCAAATCAACGTCCGTAAGCGCCCCTACTGACTGTAGGTAGCAATGGCTCGTCCATCGCGCTTTCTATGCGCGAGATTTGCAGGCCTGTAAGGTGCTGGTCATAGCCATACGCTTCCTGGATCCTGGATTCAACGGAACTATCTTTTTTGTTTTTGCAATACGGAAGGAAGAATCTCATCTAATTTTTAACGTGCATTACGACATTTAGGCGTGAAGTGGGAAAGTTGACTAACAAGGGAACTTGCACAGGGAATCTTGTACACGCAAGGATTCTCCACTTGGAAAAGTGTTTTGAACGATTCTCAGAGCAGCACTGCTAGGCACATGAGACTCAATTGTAGAAAGAGATCCATGGATTTCGACAGCAGATTTTCCTCAAGGATTACCGCATTTTCACAAGTGGGTGACGTCGGTAGACCACTGGGTGGCATATATTCCTCTCGAATTCTTTCAAACAACAATGAATTTCAATTAACATAAAATAGTTTCATAACGAACTATGGATCTAGATGGAAATCTCTTAAGGATTAGACAATGAGAGAATATCTAGCGTTTCTGGAAACATCCTGGACCACACATAGGAAAAGTGAGTTGGCGGAGAAAAACAAATGAAAGAATTGATGGAAGATTATAGCAACATGCAGGCAATGACGGTAGAAATTTCAGAAGAAAAGCGGACGCTATACGCAGGTATATCGTGTTCAGGTAACATGTAACTAAATAAAGAACTCGCTGTCATCCAGATCGCCACCAACTTTCCAGTATATGTGCCGCCCAGAAAATGTGATTTCAATCAATGGGACTGTGCTGGAGACTAATCAGACACATCTGTTCTAATAAACAGCTTTTTATGGAAAACCCGTATCTACCCTTATAATCAGAGCAAATTTTTGCGATAGGATTTGGTTGTTATGAAAACGCCCTTTTGCAACGTGTAAAGGTTCAACTTTTCTCATTTACATTTCATTTTTATCATTGTGAATCCATGTAGAGTGGTCTATTCTAAACAGAGTAAAAGAGCACACATTCCACTTCCACGCGAACCCAGAAACATCGGGAAAAATAAATTCGGCCGGAACTTTATATAGGAGGGTTATTCGAGGTGCTAAACACGAATATCGCATCCATTTTGTACGGTAATCCCACTTTTATGGAGTTACGGTCGGTGTACTGTAGTTACGACATGTCACAGAATCTCCTTAAATTTTGCACAGAGGGATTGCGTTATCCGCTGATCGCGATTATCACGTTATTTTGCATGCAACCTTCATTTGGCATTTTTTCTAAGTTTTCTACCGTTTACCTACCGTATACCTATGAAAGTGGGGTTATGGCACAAAATGGATACGACATTCGTGATCAGCGTCCCAAATAACCTCGTTGGAAAAGAGAGGATTCTGTGAGATGCAGCATCTACGGCACACCTACCGTAACCCCACAAATGTGGGTTACGGTACAAAATGGACGCGACTTTCGTGCTCAGCAGCTCGAATAATCCTCCGATGAACAGTTTCGGCTGAAAGTTTTTTCCCAAATTTTTGGGTCCCTAAAAGAGGAGTAGTGCCCAGAACAAGATCCGGCTTACGTTTCGGCGTAGTTTCCTTCGTCAGAGCCTGGGAAAGTCAAGGACTAGTATGGTTGACGTCTCAAACAACTCATCACATTTACAGAAGCTTATCTAACAGTTCAAGGTAGGAGCAGTTGACTTTTCCAGGCTCTGATGGAGGCGACTAGCCCAAAGTGCTACACCTTCAATGAAAATGAACACAAATCTCTGCTGGTGGTCAGTATAGATCACACAACACCGACTTGCATCCAACCAGATGAAATGAACGCATAGGAGAACCCTTAGACCGAAAGATCAGAATTGAAAGGGTCAGGAAGGTAAGACCAATCTGGAATCCCTGGAATAAAGGAGTTAACGGTGACAATTTCGCCGAATTACACCCGTTAGATGGTCATCCTCATCCCTGGGCAAAATCGACAAGGAATAACCGTAGCCTAGATGTTCACTTAAGCCACGGGAAGAATGGCCGAAGGTGGAAGGCCGCGGCTATGAACTGCCAATCTGCTGACTGCATCTGCCGTTCTATTTGCTAAGCCACCAAATTTTCCAGATTGCCAGAGGTGATTATCCATGACATGACGGCAGTGGAGTATGGACCAAAGTTTGTGGTTGAGAGCGCGCAGCAGAAGAAGACAAGCTCGTCGAGAATTCCAATTCATTACCAATGGAATTAAAGGAGATGCACTCTTTTGAGAGGTTACATGTAATAAAATAGAATAGGAAGTAAACTAATCACTTTTTTTGTTTTCATGTTTGCTACACACTCGCGTCATAGTGTGTTGCTCGTCATAGTGACACAAAAGTGGCGTCGTCTTCACGTTTCCAACGATCAGATTAGTCAGAAGTTAATAACTTTCGTAACAAATGCCAACGCTTTAAGTGCTCTTCAAAGTTTTTTTTTTAAAATAAACTCAAACCACAATGGTTGGGAGGTGTCTGATGTAATCTGTGTTCTTCTGTCCTCATGGGGCAAACTAGCCATAACAGGTATCCACGCAGCAAACAATCTCGTAGAAATTCCCCTTTTTCTGCAGAAGGACGGTCGCATATTCGTGGCAGCAATGCAATCTGCATATTCTGTACATTAAAGGCAGCACTCACGGAAATTTTTGTGTTGAAAATTTCGCGGTATATCGGAGTTTTTAGGGACGATGAACTCATTGACAACGATGAAGTAGCGTGAAACACGCGAAAAACACAGAAAGTAATGGCGGTATTTCGTGTGTGTACATAGCGCGGACGAGTGTTCCGTGATGGGTCCCGGCACGGAACCCTGCAAATGGTACGAATTCCACAGACACGCCCCCTCTGAACCACAGGCACACGCCCTTTCAAAGGCGCTAGTTGGCTTGACGGAACCCTAATGTCCAGAGCGGCATATGTGTCCAAGGCAGTGTCTTCCCAGGTAAGTGGCCATTCAAGGTGCTCAACTTACTGTTGCGTTTGTCCAGCGACCGGCTACATGGTAAGCGACTCATTTCGGAAGTGAAAATTTCCGTGAGTGCTGCCTTTAAGTAGTTTGCAATTGAAATGACAAATATTTATGATTAAAAAACACAGCTCTCTGTTCCCATTATCTTACTGGTGAATACAGGAGTAAACTTATAGCACATTTTAGTCTACGTACTGTACCAGCCAAAATTATACAGCCTATTGGAGTTTTCTCCGTTTTCCTCATAACTTTTTTTAGAGACAAGCTTCGAAGCTCATATTTTTATGGATGTTGCAGACACTCACAAGTAATAGAAATACAGTGGAATCGCGCCATTTTGTCAACTAGTTTCCTTTAGAAAATTATCATTCACGAAGGTCAAAACCTGGTATTTTGCAGTATCTAAAAAAGATAACAGGAGGCCTCATGTAGGTGGTGTTTCAACAAGAAATAAACTCCTTCTAATAGATTCAGCTCATATTCGGATGAAAACGTATGGTTTTAGTTTATTTCAGCACTAAACCAATGTAAGCATTTCTATCGAGTTAAATAGCTCATTCTTTTTCTGGATACAATGTTAAGTTGGTCGTGATGCAACCAGAAGTCCATATCATATCACAAGGAGGTGCTTTGGTTTCCTTGCAAGCAAAGCTTTACTTCACCAGAAGTTATGGAGGAAAATCCAAAAGGGTATATAATTTTGGCCGGTACTATGTGGATAGTGCATGAAATGAAAACTCAAGGTTCTAGTACATATGTTCAAAACGAAAGTCAAATTATTGTACTTGGTGCGCGTCTAGATCTCTATAATTCCTCACCGACGTATCCATTCCATTTATGTGAAGTGGACTTGCACACCATTCCCCCACTGGCATGGATCCATGATGATGGGATAACAACAGTCACCTTGTGTTTTGCGTTTTGTTTCCTTCCTTCTTACCTTCTGTCATCAGAATTGAACTGATTTTCCACTCATTCGACGTAAACATCAGCTGGTCACTGTCAGAAACACCAGACTCTTAATGATAAAGGTCAAATGGGACCCGTAAGAGATGCCGTTTCAACTTCTCGGATTCCTTGGAGAAGTGTGCCCGCAATGAGTGATTCCCACTAATGAAGCTTTGCTCCTCAATGAATAGTAGTATTTCTTAGAGTCCTCTGTCTCCTTCGGACCTCCCAGGGAGCCCTATCAAAGGTAGAAAAGTGGGTTAAAAACTTCATCGTGAAGCTAATGGAATTACCTACCAAATTTGACACAGCACCTATGCTGCACACAGCAATCCTATGTTTATGCTTGCAAGTTTGTTGCTTTATGTTTGCTTTATACCTGCGTTACGTTGTTTCTCGCAAAGTTTAGCAAGGATGCAGTGATATCCCAAACAAGGGGTTACAAAACCCTAAGAATGGACTGGTCACTAAGGAGGGAAAAAGTGGAACAAAGAAAAAGCAGTATCCAGTGATTGGGGCAGCAGTGTCGGGCACGGATTTGCCCGTCAACTTCTGTGAAGAGGCGTGGAGAAAAACCGCTGTCCCATCCGCCAGTTTAGGGAGAATTAAAAAAATAAAAATGCTGATTCCGGTATGGAGTGACTGAGAACTCAATCTCATACCCAGCGGCGGAGGCGGAGGAGGGGTGTGGGGGGAGGGGGGGGGGGAGGTGCCCTTGATGTGACGTTTTTACTCCACAGAGTTAATTCAGAAGCTGTGCCTTAGAAGAAGAACATGAAAGGGACAACCCGCCAAAATACCGTCGATTTTTTCTCAACCCAAAATTAGAATAGCGAGAAAAAACGTCTCAACAAATCCTGTGCCGCTTAGCCTCTCAGGGTTGACGATATCATCGTGTTCATGTACAAATAATCATATTTTCCTCTTCTCACGCCTCACGTGTTTCCAAACTCTTCTTCATGTACGATAACCTAAATTTTCCGGGTTGTATGTTGGTTAACAATAAAAGCTTTTAGATCGGCACTGACCGATAGATGTTCTTGAAATGTGGTTCTAATAGCGTACGACTGTATAACCATACAAGGCGGTTTGGAAAGTTTCCGGAATGACAATGAAAACAAAACAAACCTGAACTCAATCCCCTCGAAGCTCAACCCATGTGGTCCGATCTGTTTTTGATTTTTCGTTTCCTATCTAGAATGAATTTCTCTGAAGTACTCAAAATAACCGGATAAAGCCGCGATCAGCTCTCAATCAGTATTTTGTCCTTGACGGGAAGATGTTGAGATTCTAAGACAGATACAGGTATAAAAGAGCCAACTCAGTAATTCCTTTGAATGAGGTGGAATTGTGGGTTTCAGTATTACAAGTTTTTCGATGAGCCACAACACCTGTACTTGAGCGGCCATACTGACTGGAGGAACAATTCTTTTTTCCGTGCAAATCTTAGCGTGTTGCTTGGGTTACTACAACTGATAATTCTAAAAATTTTGGATAATATTCCTCATGTGACCACAGTGTAGCGCCCAATCTATTTTTCAACATGGAACACAGTTTCTATTCGAAATCTAATTCAACCATCGAAATAATTACCTGGTTTTTATAATGGATTGCGTTTTCGCTCAAGATTGAGCAAATGGGCACTCATTTTTGAAAACGTTTTCTTTTCGAAATTAGTTGATTTGATAGGGTAAAATAAATATTAATGACTTGTAATAGATGCGCTCGGCTCCCTTATTTAGGATGTATTTGTGTTCTATCTGTCAATACGTTGTAAACGACTGTTCTATCTGTCAATACCTTGTCAACGATTCCATTCACTTTTTCTGTTGTGGTCACCTTTTTCTAGCATTTTGCACATGGCTTGCTGTTTGCTCGCATCCAGCCACGCTTGGATTTTAGCACCCAGAAACTATAGCAGAGAGATAGAGGTGGTGATCCCCAAAAATCAGCATCCAAGTGGTGTTCGCTTAACTTGAGGATTTCTCTTCCAGTAAAAGAAAAATTAATGACCACGTAAATTTGACACGTACCTGTAACATAGAGCAGTCGCAGTTGCTTGACTTGATTCCTTCGCTAAAAGCAGGGACTTTGTCATATCAAATTGACATTCACAGTCAATTTATTTGAAAGATTCTAGAATAGAACTGCATAGAAATTTTTGGAAAAGAGCAACTTCTTGGTTGGCGATTCCGGGAACCTTTCAGTGAGACGGCCCTCGTATAATAAGCACTTTACTCGCTGTTATCCCTGCAGAATTCTCTAAGAACTGAGCTCCTAATAGGTGTGAATTAAGCGTTGACGTATGTAAATGTATCCTTGTGTCTTTCTCGCCAAGTCTCGTAAGTTTCACAACCTTAGCAAGAACATCTTTGAGATAAGCAGAGGAAGTGTGTTAACTCTGAGAAGGTAGTCATGCAAAAACACACTCTATTATCTCTGTTTTCATGCCGTTCTGTATGTCCTGTTGTTTTCATCCCGAACTATCAACGATATTTCTGTCCTGAACAGCAGTTTTCTTTGATTGTTGGAATAAACAGTTCGAATTTGTGCAATACATTAATACTGTCCTTCAACCTAATAATAAGTTTCATGCAGAACAGGAAAAGAAAAGTGGAGACGAATTACTTGGTTGCACTAAAGCTTCCCATAGCTGAGAAGACAAAAATCGGGCATGTAGAAATCAGGAAACAAGGGCAATTTTAATACCGTCGGTAGTCCTTTTGCTATAACATTGTTATATGTATGAGAAGTAATCTCGAAAATTCATATATCTTCGAAATCTGAGCTTAAAAATCCACAAGGAGACCTCAGAGCCACCCATCCAAGTCTGCAAAATTGAGCTCTAAAGACAAATAAAGGTCCCACCGACCGAAAAGACTCGTTTGAAAAAAAGCAATAATTTTGATGAGAATAGAACACAAGCACTTATCAAATTCTTCTCAGGATATTGGATCAAAGCAAGATCGCATCCAATGTTTCTGAGAACTTTTGATGTCTTCGTAAGCTTGCTGTTGTCCGCGAGATAAGGTTCCCAAAACTTGATTTTGTAAACCCGTGTCAGCCACTTTAACCCTACCATATACATAGACCTTGAGTATTTTGAGCAGCTGACTCCAAATAACTATAAATGTGTTGGTATACCATTCACTCAACAAATTTGAAGCAACGAGACGAAAAAGATGCGCCTTCACGTTCTTTGTCGCCTTTTTTTGTCAATCATTACCGACAGTATTGCATGTAGTAGACGGAAAACCGTGGACGAATCCAGGTCCTCGCAATTGCACGTGATAAAAACGATACATTGATTTTAATATAATAAAAACAGTGGATTGTCCGTGGATTGTCGCGGTCACGTTAAATAAAGTTGTTGCATTTTGCCAAAACAGTTGCATTTGTTGCACCTCATTGCTTTACTTGCAATGGAATGCATTATGGTTGGTGTCAAAGATCAGAATTGGAAGGGTCAGAAAGGTAAGACCAATCTAGAATCCCTGGAATAAAGGAGTTAAAGGTGACAATTTCGCCGAATTACACCCGTTAGGTGGTCATCCTCATCCCTGGGCAAAATCGACAAGGAATAACCGGTGCCTAGACGTTCATTTAAGCCACGGGAAGAATGGCCGAAGGTGGAAGGCCACGGCTATGAACTGCCAATCTGCTGACTGCATCTGCCGTTCTATTGGCTAAGCCACCAAATTTTCCAGATTGCCAGAGGTGATTATCCATGACATGACGGCCGTGGAGTATGGACCAAAGTTTGAGGTTGAGAGCATGCAGCAGAAGAAGACAAGCTGAGCAGCTGACTCCAAATAACTATAAATGTGTTGGTATACCATTCACTTAACAAATTTGAAGCAACGAGACGAAAAAGATGCGCCTTCACGTTCTTTGTCGCCTTTTTTTGTCAATCATTACCGACAGTATTGCATGTAGTAGACGGAAAACCGTGGACGAATCCAGGTCCTCGCAATTGCACGTGATAAAAACGATACATTGATTTTCATATAATAAAAACAGTGGATTGTCCGTGGATTGTCGCGGTCACGTTAAATAAAGTTGTTGCATTTTGCCAAAACAGTTGCATTTGTTGCACTTCATTGCTTTACTTGCAATGGAATGCATTATGGTTGGTGTCATTCCTTTTTTTTCAATGCATTGCATAAAATGTAATGCATAAAATTAAATGCATTGACAAAAATTGCAACCCACTGCAACGGATGCATTGCAATGTTTTTGTTTAATTACCATAATGATTTCATTGACGTATGACATTTTCCAGTTTCTGATGGGGAATGTTGCGGATGTTTAAGTTGGTGATTTATTTCATTGAGGGCTGATTCACAGGAGCGATCTGCGCCGTATTCCAGTGAAAATTCCGAAATTTTACCTGGCTTTCAGAGGATAAGGAGAGAATTCGACGATTTCCTTCAGTGGAAATCTTTTGTATAGGTATTTAAAGTGCACGATAGGAGCACCTCGTTGACGTGGCACCCTATGCTAGTTTTCCTGTAAATATCATAACTGGTAGGCCTTATTCTTTTCGAGACACCAAAAAAAATCCGATGCACTTTCGGGCCTAACGTTGGCTCAAGGGAGTCGTTTAAGGTGTTCAACACGAACATCGCTTGCACCCATTGTCCATCTAAAGCTCATTTTTATCCGGTTTAGGATGTCACTGCGAATCCTCTCAGTTTTTAGATGGAGAAATTAGTTTGTGTGCTGATCATGGTTCTAAACACAGTTTCTCAGGAGCACGACTTTGTATTGCAGTTGAATACATTTTTTAGTTGTACGCTCTTGGGATATGAGCGGAAAGTAAAAAAGTCTTTTCGGATGTTGATATGGCTTGTCTACGAGCCTAAGGTCGAAGGTGTTACCAAAACACGCAGAAAACTTGAAAAATGAAAAACCATCCTAAAATTGGCGTCTTCGAACTTTTTCGTGTACTTTTCCGCATGAATGCAGATTTGCTGAAATGCCTACTCGCAGGAGTTCTCGTTTCGCTTGCGAGCCGCTGCCTCTAAGCCCTGCCAAAAGCGGGAGAAGTGCGAAACATTGCAGAAAACGTAGAAAAATCGGTATTTCCGATATATCCCCCTGCGAATGCGATCGCTCCACTTTATACATTTTACCCTTCTCCCTATTACATGTGGCCCAAGGCCCGAACCTTCAGGCAGTCCATCTAATACATGAAGGACAGCTTCAGGACTTGACGCCATCCCTGTCCAACCTCAACATCCCTTCTCGTCCTAACATAGTCCTCAGATTATGATCACATTAATCTGTGCATCCATCGTTCATAGCTATTCGTAATGACTCTCAATAAACTTTGTATGCGTAATTCTCTTCGTGATCTCATTTCGTTCCATAAGGTCGTTTCCTTTCCTTCCGAGCACCCTTTCTGAATTGACTCGTTCGTTGGTGGATTGCGCGTGTAAACAAACCGCCAGATGCAACATGGTGCATCGGCCGGTAGCATCATGATACATGATGCTATCGATCGGCTGCTCCGTATTGATCTACCTCACATCCCACGCAGGTCGACCATCACGTAGGGTTGTGTGGATAGTACTACATAACGGTGGTTAGTAATACATTGATTTGACAGACCAGGGTGCCAAGCAGAATCCCTCAGCACCGGGCGTAGTTGGGTGGATGGACTGTGGCAACCAGCCATCCAACTCGTCCATCCGGAGGCGCTTTGGGGTTCTGTAATAACTGGATAAGTGGGGCAGGCGCAGGAGGAGCTGCATAGGATAGAGCCGGCGCCTCAAATATTGGGAAATTTGGCGCATGAGGCGCACTCCCAGCCTCTTTGGGATGAGGCGCCCACTGAGGTGGTTAACGCCGTCCTAGTGGAAAGGAAAGCATGCCATGACAATTGTCGTTAGCCAGTGCGTAACTTGGTTCACGCCTTGTACAGAGCTCTGTTATCCCAACTACATGGAGTTGGCCACCAGGTAAGTTGGGCAAGGTTCCCAGTAGGGGATGAGCATGCTTGCTCGATGGTAGCTAACGCTATCGGGAAGCCACCCTTCCCCCAATGCAGCTCTTACTCTGTCTGTCGCCACCCACGTGTCCCACTCAATGCATTATACAATGGCCAAGGAATGGTCATTAAACCCCTATGTAGTACATCTATTGCATACCGTACGCACGATTACTACAAAATCAACCGAGCAAACAGTTCCACGAAAACAATGACTTGTTCTATTTTGTAACCTTCTACACCTTTCCTTTAACACTGGCGATTTTATGTAACCTACTACACCTTTCCTTTAACACTGGCGTTCCTCTTCTCTCATCCCACTCACATCATTCATTTGTGTCTCTGCTGTAACCCTTTTTAATGAAATCCTCGTCGGTTCTCATTCAGGTGTTTCCTCAACGGGGGACACTGGTGAGCCACGCAATCTCTTTTCAGTATGTCCACTGTTGGCACTTCTAAAGCCCTGTTAACGAAGGCCGTCAACGCCCTGAGGCAGAAGAAGACCGACGTGGAACCCTCGATCTTGGAGAGACTCGTTCTTACTGGGATACCAGGCGAGGATGAAGCTTTGATTTATAATCGTAAAACAATTCTTACAAATACTAGCGCTTCTATCAAACATTCTCTAAATGTTTTGAAAGAACGTTGGGACCGTGCCCAAAAATTAGCGGAGTCATCTCCCGCTGCCGAAGGAGATCCACCACTCCTCGACGAGTTCCAGTCCCACTGGGATTCCCTTGCGGCTGAAGAGCTTGTGGAGGAGATGGAGGTGCTCCTGATACGTTTGGACACGGCATTGTCCTTGTTACCCCCGGATAAAACTTCCCCTTGTCCTACTTCATGTCCACCGCTCCCTGTATCGATCAATACCAGGTCGGCGCAGGACTCGGCGCTCCCGCCGGACCAGACCAAAGTCCAAAGAACACCCTAGTCCACCACCAAAAAGGTTTCAGAGTACGACCAAAAAACGTGGCCTGGTGTGAGCAGCTACAGTGGACGGCAACGGCGGTGGCCCATCTGCGGCCTCGAGAAGGACGCAGCGCAACCGCGCCGCCCGCGTCGTAAACAAAGTTTTCCGCTGCTGTTATGCTATATCTAGAGCTTTTCTGCCCGATTTTAAGGATTCTTGACCAAATCGGGAAGAAAGCGACTAGAAATAGCATTCCGGCAGCGGACGACACCAGTCCCAGCGCGCGCGGCGCGGTTGCGCTGCGTCCTTCTCGAGGCCGCAGATGGGCCACCGCCATTGCCGTCCACTGTACATAGGCTACACCACGGAGCAACCGCCGATCAATACCGGGTCAGCGGATGATCCGTATGCTCGCGCGTACTTCGGAACCCAGACTCAACATTCAATCAGTGATAGCATGCCCTTAACACATGTGAACGGTATTGCATCAGAGCTCAGCGGTAGGCATAACGGTAGAGACATCATGAATGACGTAGTAGCTACTGCATCGACGTATTCATTTGTGCAGCAAGTGAAATTGCCAACGCTTGAGTTGCCCGAGTTTGACGGTAGCGTGGACGCATTCCCCGAACTTTGGGATCTGTTTTCTGCAGCGGTGCACAACAATGCCAGTCTTCCGCCTGCTCACAAATTCCTTAACCTAAAAAGCTACTTGAAGGGAACAGCGTCCAGCATTATCGCCAACTTCAACCTACTGCACAAAACTACGACGAGGCAGTCCGCACCATTCTTAGTACATATCATCGACCTGATATACTGCGAAACAAGCTCTGGGACAAGCTAACAGCTCAACCAAAAGCCAGTAACTACACAATCTCACAGCGGGTGACACTTTGCGGAATCAAAGCTATTTGGGCCCAGATGAAAAAACTTTCGGAGCATTCAGGTTCTACAGGCACTATGAAGGTAATCCGATCGAAATTTCCAGATCGCACACGAGAAAAAGTGGGCGAACTCAGGAAAAAAGGTGACCCCTCATGGACGGTCGACGATCTTCTCCAAGCTTTAGACACCGTCGTGGAACAACTTGAGCTCCTCGAAGATGCCGATCCAAGAAGTAATTCATCTTCTAGTACATTGTTAGTCCAACATCAGCCTCGCTCTCCAAGCAGACGTCAACTTCCTCATCGCTCCTCTTATGCATCACATCATTCTCAATCTCAGGGGTCACGTAGTTCTCAAAGAAACCGTTGCAACCTACGCCTTCGCCGCCGTCATAGAGCCGAGGAATGCAGAGAACTACGTAACCCAGGAGAACGTAGAAAAGTGTGTATTGCATTCAATCTTTGCTGGAGATGTTTTGGATCTGGACACCGTAGCGTACAATGCACCAAGCCAAAATGCCACAAATGTGACAGCGATCATCATATCCTTTTGTGCTACAGAGACTTCAGTCTCTCACGAAGTCCAGAAAGATCAGAGAATCTCCGTCAAAGTCGTAGTCCATCGAGAAGTGATTCATCGCTACGTCCATCTCGCACACACTATTCGAGAGACTCGTTGCCAAGCAAATCACGTTCACCCAGTAGGAGCATGAGCAGGTCTCCGTCGAGAGACATCCCGAGACGCAGAAGAGATTCGCCGCATCCTAGAGCTACTGTAGGATTCATAGATCCACCTAAAAGTCGCTCTATAGATGCTACTCGCGCGTCTACTTGCGTTACTCTATTTAATCAGTCAATCCACACGGATGACGAATTTGATTCCGATGAAGAGGAAATTACACTTTCCAACCACATTCAAACTATCCATAATTTTCCATCACCTTTGCTCGTAGAGCACCGAAACCCAAATCATCGCTGTCGAATCCACGCCTTATGGTTGTTAAAGCATCCACTTACAATTATAACACAAACGCTGACGAGCTGCTCACTGTACTCCTTGAAAGTGGCTCGCAGCACAGTTATATACGTAAGTCTATTGCATCCTTCCTCGGGCTCGAACTAAAAGATCCTAAGGAAGTCACTACATTAACCTTCGGTGGGCATAAGCACACCGAAATATCCTATCATGTCGATATTACATTGATGGACCAGGGAAACAAACCCGTTAACCTTAAACTGTTGACCCGTGAGTTCATAACAACCGTACCGCCTTATTCCATTCCATGTCAGCAGGATCCTACATTCCAAGACGCACAAGACTCCAACACAAAGGTCGATATAGACATACTCGTCGGAATCGACTACTACTGGGATGTAGTAGACCTGAACGAGAACAGACAGCTTCCCTTGGGTCTCGTCTTGTCGTACACCCGCTTCGGTCCTGTTCTTTCAGGACAGGGGACCAGCTTTTCGCACTCTAACACAGCGGTAACAAGCAATCCGCTACCGCTTGACAGGGAGAGGTTCACCGATACGGACGAGATCGTTCGGAGGCTGTTCGCTCTCGAATCCCTCGATCCTGCTGGCGACACGAATGCATCGGACGAGATTGTTATTCAACAGTATTACGACTCTGTAAAGGTAATTGATGAGTTAATACATGTAAGATTTCCGTGGAAACCCAACCATCCCTTCCTTCCCGACAACAAAGCCTTAGCAATGCGTAGACTGGGAAATCAGTACGCAAAACTTCACTCTAACTCGAAAGATTGGAAGGAGTACAGCCAAACTTTCGAGCAACAGCTCAAGTCGGGCATCATAGAGGATGTCACGGATAAGTTACCTACTGGCCCATTAGTTCACTACATACCCCACCAGGCTGTCTACAAAGATGACAGCAACACTACAAAACTACGCATTGTATTTGATGCATCCAGTCATCGAAGGAATGTACCCAGCCTCAATGACTGTGTCCATCAAGGGCCAACAATGCTGCCAGATTTGTGTGGAACACTGTTGCGTGCGCGTCTTAATCCATATCTGATAATCGCGGACGTGGAAAAAGCGTTCCATCAGATCAGGTTGCAAGAAGATCAGAGGGACGCTACGCGATTTCTTTGGTTGAAGGATACCACAAAACCTCCAACTAAAGATAACATTCGGACCTTACTTTTTACACGCATTCCGTTTGGAGTTAATGCATCCCCCTTCCTACTAAATATGTCCATCAAATATGCCCTTGAACGAGATCGCGCGAACCGCCTGCGAGAAGAAATTTATGCTAATACATATGTGGACAATGTTCTCATAGGAGCAAAAAGTTCCGATGAGTGCACAAAAAAGCAACTGCAATGCAAGGAGACCTTCTTGCGTATGGGTATGAACTTGAGAGAGTTCATGTCCAACAACAACGAGGTCATGCAAGCGATCCCGGTCAAGGACCGTATGGCTCAAAAGACTGACACGGTCAAACTCTTAGGGGTCAGATGGAACCCACAGAGTGACGCCGTTCACATAGCTGTCCGAATGGGCTCAACGGCGGTCACCACCAAACGAACAGCTCTCAAAGCATTCGCATCCACCTTCGACCCACTAGAACTACTTACTCCATTATTTGTCAAATTAAAAATATTCATACAAGATCTTTGGCAAATAGGCTTATCTTGGGATGATGCCCTGGACGAGAGTAGCGTCCAAAAATGGGCTAATCTCGTTCAAGAAGTCATTCACTACGTAGAAAAGGTTCCAAGGTTCGTAGGGACTACGCCCGACACCAGGAACGACTTAGTCATCTTTTCAGATGCCTCTAAAGGGGCTTACGCAGCGGTGGCTTACCTAGTCTGTAAACCGAGTCATGTCTAAGTCAATGTTGGCACCTTTAGGGGCAACTACAGTCCCACGAATGGAACTGCTAGCTTGCTACTTAGCCGCCAAACTTGCACGTTTTCTGCGTAGCGAACTTTCCCTAAACATCTACTCCATAAACTTCTTGTCAGACTCCCAAATAGCCCTGTACTGTATTCATTCCAAGAGACCATTGAAAAGTTTCGTGGAAAACCGTGTCAAATACATTCGCAACGTGATAGAAAACTTTAATTCGTCAAAGATGCAAAGTAAGTTCTACTACGTGACCACTGAGGCTAATCCGGCAGACTCCGCGACTCGTGGGCTCACCGCCAACGAGATCGAAAATCACATGTGGTGGTCTGGCCCTCAGTTTATATGCGATCCCCCATCCAAGTGGCCTAACACATCCCTGGACTTCACTGCTAAAGAACCTTCCATTAAGGAAGCAGTAGAGGAGTTCAAATCCACTACTTCATCTGTTTTCGTGCAGCCATACGGATCATTTATACCCTTCAGACGCATTTCCTCCTACCCAAAACTAGTCCATGTGGTAGCGTTCACCCTCAAATTCATCGCTAACCTCAAGCGGTTAGCTGAAAAACGCTGCTCAACGTTTCAAACAGATCCATACTCCATTCTTAATACAATAACCCTCTCGAAACATATTACATCAGACGACTTCGCAACTGCCGAACTTCTCATTCTCCGGGAACACTACCGTGAAGGAGAAGCACAGTTACAAAGCCGATCCGTTCAGAAATTGAACGTAGAGCGAGACCGAGATGGAGTGTACCACGTGAATAGTCGCATGGCCCAAGCTCAGTTGGATGAATCTGCCAAAAACCCCATTCTACTTTTGCCCGCACATCCACTGACAAAGATGGTCGTTTTGTTTTACCACACAAAATTATTTCATGCCGGTTCTCCTCAACTCTTATCCGCCCTACGTAACAAGTACTACATACCCCAAATTCGTCGCATAGTAAACTCGGTCATCGCAAGGTGTATTGCATGTAAACGCCATCAAGGTCGTCATTACTCATACCCAGATCGGCCGGATTTACCTATGGAACGAGTATCCCGGAGTAACCCTTTCCAGCACGTCGGACTGGACTATTTCGGACCATTTCTAATAAACTCTGACCAAGGTTCAACGCGTAAGGCATGGGTCTGCCTTTTCACATGCATGGCCACTAGAGCCTTACACCTTGAAATGGTCGCTGATAATACATCTGCTCAGTTCTTGTTAGCCTTTCGAAGGTTCATCGCGCGTAGAGGCACTCCAGAGTCAGTTCTGAGGGACAACGCGCCCACCTTCAAGTTGGGTAGGGAAATCCTAGTCAACGAGCTAACCAAAATTGATCGGGATGCGGAAGTACGCGTGTTTGCTGCTGGCAACGGTCTCAAATGGAGTTTCATAACCCCCCTTTCTCCATGGAAGGGAGGATTTTATGAGCGATTGGTCGGTTCTGTGAAGACCGCTTTGAAAAAAGCAGTTGGCAGAAGGACCATCGACCTCTGGACATTTGAAACGCTGTTGTTTGAGATCGAGGCCACATTAAACACTCGTCCCCTTACACCTGCAACGACTAATTCATCAGGGGAAACCTATGTACTACGTCCTATCGACCTCATTAATCCATCCTTTCGATTGGGACGTCTACACGGCATCAAAGAATCCAGAAGAACCTATTCCGAATTACCGGAATCCGATTCACACGAATTCATTGAGTCGTATTGTGGGACGCTCCAGTCCGTGATGGATTCGTTTCGAACCGTGTGGCATAGGGAATACCTCCACGCACTTTCCGAAAAGAACCGCCTTCGTTGCTCCAGAAAGCAAGGAGCAAGGGAAGCCCCAAAAGTTGGAGACGTTGTCCTAATACATCAGGATAACGCATCCAGAACATTCTGGGCACTAGGCATAGTAGTTCATTTAAATAAGTCCAAAGACGGTTGTTCACGCTCTGCTATTGTGCGAGTCTCCAAAGGAAAAGAACTGCAGCGCTCCATCAACCAGTTAGTTCCTTTGGAAATTTCACTGACGGGTACAGACGCCGCAAAGAAGCGCCAGACTTCCTTGACTCCCACACGCATTCAACCAAAAAGGGCTGCCAAAAGAGCAAACTCGAGATGATCCTCCTAATCAGGACTGTTTACTACATGTTCTCCCCATTTTTCGAATGTAATGTTTGATCCGCACCCCATCCTAACTTTATCTCATTCTAACTGCTCCAAAACAGCCCTCAAACGCATTAATATTGCATTCTAATTCATGTAGAGGTAAAACCGGTGTTTGAAATTGGCGCGCAGCTCCAATTCAAAGGAAGGCCACGTGATCGATTGATTACGTCACCAGAGCGTCGCGGCCAAAATCGTATTTTACTACTTTTGGCCGCGCCAACGTGTTTTTTTCTGTAATACGTGGTCTATCAGGAGCATTCTTCGTTTCATCACGTTCCTCTTGTTCCTAAGCCCTATTCCATCACCACTCTGCAATTGCTTCGCAGACTGTGGCATGTTTTTTGAAGTTTTTCAGGTTTGCATGGCTCTAGCAGATTATGCTAGCTCCACCGCGTTTCTCGCACTCTTCTAACTGTGTTGATTCTTCGTGTTTCCTGTTCGTATTGAAGTTCAACTCACCTTTCTTTAGGTCAACCTAGTGTAGTACTCTTATTCATAGTTAGTTTACTAGCTCTTAGCATTTAGTGCCCCTTTTTCTGTGTTTTGCCGCACGTTGTCCGCACGTGTAGTCCCTTATTGTTTAGTTCACGACCTATTATTTCATGTTTGTTTACTTCGCTCTAACATTAGCACCCCTGCTCTCTTCATTTTTTTTCGCTCCCACGCCCTCTTCCTTTCGGGACCTGCTATGATAGCCTCTTCACGCACGCCCATGGTAGTATAACTCCGCCGTGCACTTGCGCTCTCTTCTTCACGCTTCACATTATTGCATCTTCACACTTCCCCTCCGCTTTAATCCATGCACCGTACTGCATTAAAACTTTTGATCAGCAGCTTGAATTTCTTGACTGTTCACTCGTGGCCTGTTCACTTCCTTACTCGTACTGCATATGAGTACACCGCTTCTGATTTTCAGAACTGCTGTTCTAAAACATGGTGAACGAAGGTTTGGTCTCAGGATTCCCAAGCAATCAAGACAAACAGCAGGAAGGTAAAGCAGGTAAGAGGGAGCGGACGCCTTGGCGACCGCTCCCCTCTGATCTTGCTGAAAGCCTTGATGACGTACTGTTTATCTCTGTCAAACAAGAACCCATGGAAGAGGATTACCCCACCTCTGACTTTTCGATTAATTGAATACAAGCAGCCCTAATAGCAATGTTAACTGTCAGTCTCTGCAGCAGGTTCAGCCCACGCAGCAAGCCATTACTGCAGAACAGGAGAGCCCTGCAGAGCCTGACTCTATCTGCAAAGGTGCTGATGTGGTGCCACCCTTGATACCTCTGGAGGTTAGCTCCACCCCAGCCATGGCTATTTTGACTTTTTCTGAGGTTACTTCATCTCACTACGAAAGTCCTGCTCCCATGGATACAGCAGTTTCACAGCAGCAGACAACGCCTCAAACTGTTAGTACATCTGTATGTGGCCAAAAAAGGGGCGCTATCACCCACAACGCTGCGCCCAATGATTGGGTTCCAGCTAGTACATTATGTCCTCGAAACATGAATCCAAAAGCCACTACAAGGGCCCGTGAAAATCTAAACTTTGCTACATCAAAAAGTGTTCTTCACAGTTCTAATACATCTGACAAAAGGAGCGCAACCTGTGTACGGCCACGCGGCACCTTCACTAAGCAAACTCAACGGAGGCCGGCCCCGTCGCAATCTGCGCGGCGCCAGGCTGGAGCTTCGTCCACTTCCGAACGCCATGGCCGCCCACAGGTTGCAAAACGTAAGTCCACTACTCCACCCTGGGAACATCAAGGGTCATCGGCAAAGGTGGCAAAGCCGCCCAGCTCTGAGTCAAGTCAGCCCAGCCGTGGGCTCCGAGATTGTGGATGCCACCGCTCGTGCCTCCGAATCCCCCGCAGTGGGCGCCGCCGTGTGGGTTCTGCGGCAGTCACAGACATTGGACCTCCCACTGTCAGACGTACAGGAGCTTGAGGGCCCGCGCTAACCAGGCCATTGAGCGCGGGTGGTGCTCCAAATGCATCAAAACACATCACAGCAAGTGCATAAGGAGCGACCCTTGCGGTCATTGCCGTGAGAGTGGACATCATCAGACTTTCTGTGTACTTAATCCGTGGGCGGACAATGATTTAAATATGCCAGCAAAGCATTTTTACGACGAGCTAGCGCGGCTTACGTTTAAGCCGACTCCACATGGGTCCAATGCACGCAGGCCACACTTGCACCCCAGGCGTCGCTCATCTCAGGCCCATCAGCGAGGTGGTGAGACTGACCTTATTACATCGCATTGAGTCGACACCGCTACTACATGAACCATTACAAGATGTCACTGCGTTGATGTAGTGAGACATCGCTATTGCATTCGTGAATTAGTAACTCTACTGCATAGTTCGTCACAAGAATTGAGAAGCTTTTTACTACATCACTTTTTCTGGAATCTACTTCATCTACGCAGTTGTTATCGTTACTACATCTCGATATCTTGCTCAACAATGCATAGTACATCATCAATCTTCTGCTACTACATTATTCTCCTCACGACGCCTTCTGATGTATTTTCCTTTGAGGTCCGTCGTTCTACCCCTTGGATCGGAAAACGCTGACTCAACCATGGTGCCATCAGCTAGAGCGGGCGTGCACGTTAACGATCTCTGACTTCATGAGTAGTGCGGCATGTTATCACTGGCATTCTTGCCCTGTTGTACTAACGAAGCTAATCGTTCGTTGAAGGTTTTTATTTCTTTTTGTGTTGTTCTCCTCTTCTACTTACCCGTTTTCTGAGAAGTGCCTTTTGTGTTTTTACGTTATCTCACATCATATCATCTTCGAGTTCTGCAGCCTACAGTAGTAGCTTGTTTTGTCGGTTCACTGTCGGGATATTGAGGTAGGATCGGTATGTCGGGCTTCAACCCCTTGCCTACGTTTGCTTGCCGCGGGAGTGTCCCGAATGCGATCGCTCCACGGCTAGTAAGCGTGTTACCGTACCTGAAGTCGTCCGAGGCGGTCCTGGTCAGTAGATCACGACCGTGCTCAATAGCTGTCAGCGCCACCGGTGTGACGCTTATTCTGGTTTTTGTTGCCGCCTTGAGCGATTATTCCTTTTCTCATTTTCTTCTCCGACTATTGATTGGTGGCTTTGCCACCTTTATACATTTTACCCTTCTCCCTATTACATGTGGCCCAAGGCCCGAACCTTCAGGCAGTTAGTCCATCTAATACATGAAGGACAGCTTCAGAACTTGACGCCATCCCTGTCCAACCTCAACATCCCTTTTCGTCCTAACATAGTCCTCAGATTATGATCACATTAATCTGTGCATCCATCGTTCATAGCTATTCGTAATGACTCTCAATAAACTTTGTATGCGTAATTCTCTTCGTGATCTCATTTCGTTCCATAAGGTCGTTTCCTTTCCTTCCGAGCACCCTTTCTGAATTGACTCGTTCGTTGGTGGATTGCGCGTGTAAACAAACCGCCAGATGCAACACCCCGCTTGGATATGCGTAAACCCATAATAAGAGTGCAGACCTAAGCAAAGTTGCATTTGGGAGTTGGCATTGCTTCACCGCAAACCTTAGGTTGATGACTTCGCCAAAAGATGGGTAAAATGCGAAATAGAAGAGAAAAGGTTAGAAATGGATTTTTCCCATTTCCCCCGCTCCGGTATTTGTACTTATGTATGTATGCAATACTTCGAAGAATCTAGTGCCCACGATTTCGATATTCTCCATAACGAGATCAGCAGTTCTTCCGCCTCCCTTGTCCGCTCCGGCTCCTCCGACGAAAAACACGAGGTGTCCAGCACCAGGCAATTCTCCCCTGCGAAATTTACTTTTAAAAAATTTAAAATTTGAATGTTGCCTTTCTTAGGGCTTAGGTTTCTTCATAGATATTGTAACCTGTCAAAACCCTACTGGAAATGTCCATTACAATAGTTCTACATCAAGAAGATTTCCCAAGTTTCGCTATAATGAAAGAAACGCCTTTTCTAGGATCCATATCTGAAGCAACGTCAAGTGAGGTCTTGGTAAAAATCGACTCTGAAGCAAGCTGCCCCCTTCTACAAGGAAAATATGAACTCTCCCCACAACGTTTGTTTTTTTTTCACACTTTCATTCAAAAGTAATTTAGCAATTCCCAAATTATCTAATAGATAATTTGGGAATTTGATTAGTTTTTTGAATAAGTTTTTTTTTAATTTTCAGTTTTTATTTCCGAATTTCAAATTGTATCGATTGAACGACCAGCCAGTAGTCACACATGTGTCCGTCGTACTCTGCAAACCTATCATATGCAAATCGCGAAAGATGCAGAATCGTTCTCGAACAGGTCCAGGGTTCTATCCCCTCCAGAGCCTTGTTTTTGCAGCATAGAATACGAAAGTTGAGCAATCGGACATCAAATATCCATATGTACCAACATGATTGAATTGTCAGGATCCCCTTTTTGCGGTGAAAGTTGCACGTATGAGGCTTCCTTTCACTGAAAGTTAAATCGTATACGTGGACATTTATGGCTGTTTGTTGCGAATTCAGGAAAGGATGGCATTTGACCTGGAGAAATGGTCTATTTATTTCTGCGGGAAGTCTGTGCCTCCGGAATATTTCTTCTTATGTTGGGAAATGATATTCATTTGGACAAAGTCTGGATGTAAATTCGAAGTGTAAGCGTGGGAAAATAGCCATTTTGACCAGAATTTTACCAGCAGAATAGAACTCGTTGCAGGCAACATTGAGAAAGAAAATCTTCTAGACGTGTAGAACTCTCCAAGCGTGCTCTTGAAGAATCTCATTTGAGGTCTAGTCAGCATCGACAAGTGCGCGGGAGAACCCGCGCGAAAAGACCTAACTTTGGCAAGTTCTAGAGTTTAGTATTAGTCGAAGGCGAGTAGCTGCACTGTTATCTTGTAGGAAGGGACACACATCCGATACTGTTTGTGGCTGTCGCTTCCTGTTTTTTTTTCTTCGCGAGATTTCCAGGGAAATAAACCTGTGCTCTCTCAGGAACTGCGTGAAACAATCGCAGAATTCAAAATTGATATTATCGAACAAGGATAATCATATCTCCAGATTTTGCATGGATATAACCGTCCTTGCTGTGCTGGAAGCACATGTAGTACAAAGTGGCGTACCTGGATATTTCTCCGGAACTAGAACTGGATGAATAACGCATAACTCGAGCTCGATAGTAGTTGAATACATGCAGAATAGCGTGCTTACAAACATGCTAACCCAGAAAAATGGCCAATCGGAAACGAACGGAAAATATGGATCTCAGTTCATCCGTGATAAGCGTGTTGGAATCCAGAATCGCTGGCCAATGAAGGACCTGCATGTGAAATTTCATCCACATCGCTTAATCTTCCGTAATTTCGACTCATCACATACAAACACATATTCAAAATTCTTTTAGAATCGATTTTCTAAATAAATATTCTGAAAGACAGCTTTTTTCTTTTTAGACCGGGAAACCAACTATGTATATGTCTTCCAGTACGAAATGCACGGGAATAAGTTGTGCAAGGTGACGAAATGATGTAAGAAGATGATGTTAGCAATGACGGAAGAAGAAATGATGATGAGGGACAGGAGCCGGGCTACTAAGTGCGGTCATCTCCAGAGTTGCCTTGATGAAAAGAAGAACAACTAAGCTTTTGACTGGGACGTAAATTCCCCTAGAAAAGTAATTTTTCAGCATTTACCTTAGTTTTAACAATTTATTACCCGGAAAAACTTTTCCACGAATATGAATGCTAAAATCAATTTTATCACCTCCCTCATCAACTGCCTTGAAAGGATAGCCACAGTTTCTGAGTAGCGAGTTAGAAAGCAAACCTAAGCCCTAGCTGGGTTCGATGGTGAGCGTGCTAACGGTGCCAACGAATTATGACCGTGAGCAGCGAGCCTGATTTCTATGTTCTGGAATGATATTCAACGACAACTAGATTCTTTGCCTTCTCCAGGATCATGATGAACTTTCACGTCAATTCTGATCAGATGTCAGTCTTTTTTCCTGGTACATTTTTTTACCATTATTGAAAGTAAAAAATTTCTAGCAGCCAGAAAATAGATGGAATAGCGAATAAATTACATGGAAATTAGTGCAAGTGATCACCTCCATCAGATCGCATGAAATCATGATGTCGTGGTATCAGCGAGAGGCCGTCGCGACGATCCGCAGTCGACACGGAGGAAACTCTTGTGAGGGAGTTTCCCACGGATCGTGATTGGTCCCTGCCGTATGGGCAAAATGTAGCCTGAAGAAATAGCTATTTATGGGATCAGGTAAATCTTCTGTCTGAAGCAAGAGCAGAAGAGGTCACTCCTTTCCTCATACCATAGATACATGAATTCCAGTGCTAGAGCGATAACAGCGCCAGAAAAAGAAAACTCATTTTTTTGAACAGCGTGTAAAGAATGAAATAAGTCATATGTATTAACGATACAGATCTGTATGAAAATGCATTTCTTTGAATGGCCCCATTAGTAAGATTCCGTTAGGTAAATTCTCGGAAAAGCTGACATCCCCACACAAAAACGGAGCTGTTTCTCGGCGGAGTTTCTATTATCAGGTTGATGCAGAGCTAATTCCACTTTTTGTAGTGACCCGATTCTTTTCACAACGTTTGGTGAACGGTGACTTGGGCAGTACACAAAATCACTTGATTGGCGGAAGCCACATATTACGTATTCTATGGTTGTCGCTGTCGTAGTGCACCTTCACATTAGGAACATTAGGAAACAGCGAAGCGAGTAGTAAGAAGATGATATTTCGACGACATGGTCAGCGGTCTGTTCTACGCAGGAAAAGCTTCTGGAACTCGTGGAGATGACAACTTAACGTCAAATGTTTCTCGAAAATTCGACCGCTGCTAACAGCGGTCCCAGAAATCTCGAAATTTGCGGCCACCTTTCGGGAGCAGGCTTTCACCGGTCGTTATCGCACAGAAAATTGACGCTAGTTCATTTTGAGTGTTGCTGTAGCAGAAAGTTCAAAATTTCCGAAGGAGATAGCAGTAATACCAGAAATGAATTACATGGAACTTCGAGCAAGCGATCATCTCCATCACATCATACTAGATCGTGATATCGCGGTTTGATGCGATATGATTGGCATGATTTCTGAAATAGGTGCAGTAGGAGATGAATTTCATGTATATTAATGCAAGTGATCATCTCCACGATATGGCATCATATCGCGATATCGTGATAGAGGCGTCGACCCATCGGTCTGCACCCGAAGAGAAGCAAGCAATTGTGAGGGACTTTCCCACGGATCGTGATTGTTCCAGTAAAAAAGGTGTAAATTCTGCGTGGTGGGCGAAAATCTGCGCAGAAAAAAAGGTATAGTCCGGAATGTACACAGAAGAGAAAAGGTGTTTATAGGACCAGAGAAATCTTCTGTCTGAAGCAGGAGCAGGAGGAGGTCATACCTTTTCTTATTTCATAGATTCACGAATACATGCGCTAGAGCGCTAACAGCGCCAGGAGATGCTGTTTCGCATGTTTTTCTAAAACCCGTGGATAAGGAATGAAATAAGCACACGTATTAAGGATTCATATCTCTATGGAAAAGCATTTCACTGAAAGGTCGCAGTAGTCAGATTCCGGTTACTTCTTGGAAAGGCTGACATGTCCAGCCCAAAATGAAAGTATTGTATATATGTCGCGCCGTGCGCGACTCTGCCCTGTGGCGGGGTCCCGCCGCGCAGGCCTGGCGCACGGTAGTTCCCACGCTGAGTCGCGCGCGGACGGCGCGGCTGATTTTCGAAATCAGTCGCTGCTGTGCTGTCGCGCCGGACGGTTGGGTTCTACGGTGTTCCGCGTCGCTCGTTCTATCCGTGTCGTTCGTGATGATACCATCTGGAGTAGCAGGTCCTCCTCCGGCATACCATCGCCGTGTCCCGTGAGCAATACCATTTTACCATGTTCTGCTACTAAGCTGGCCCTAATACCATTTCGTTGTACATTATTATTGATTGCTGTGTATTGATGTCGTGTATATTCGCTACCATAAACCATCATCCATATCGTGTTCTGTTGTGTAGCAATATGTCATTGTTCATGTCCTACTTGTTCAGTAACATCATTGTGGGCGGGGCTGGGGTTGGGGGCGCAGCGTAGGGACCTTGTGAGGGAGACGGGAAGTGGGAAGCGGGATTCTAGGTTTCCGGCCGGGTACGTCTGTGGGGATAGGCCGCCATTAGTTTAGTAGGAAGCGCATTCTCCACGGACGCGGCCAGTCGTGCTCGGGGTCTAACCTGAGCCACTGAACCGCCGACGGACCCCGGGGCACGACAATATATATATTGTAACAACTGGATTTGAAGTTTGCAAAAACAAAAAAAAAGGTGACGGTGAAACCGAAATAGTAATACGCTGCAGCAGAAACGGTGTGCAGAATACATCTTAGGAATCCAATCAATGTACATGAAAAAGATTTCTAGTTCTTCGAGTGACCTCATGACTGTTCCTATTCCCTTGTAATCAGCAGAGCAGCCAGGAAAAGTACGGCACGGGTGGCGTTCAAGACGTACGCCGCGACGCGACCGCGCTGCACGCGTATGTTCCTCAAGTTCAGGGTGTTTCTTCGAATTCGACGCACTAAATGACATTGCTGGCCACCTTCTCACAGTTTGTGGGTCCTCATGACATGCATCTGTCCCAATCAAGCTTAAAAAAGTTGTCCATATCCACGCAGTAGTGTTCATACCCTCAAAGACTGCAACTGCGACGCGCACATGAATCGACCAATCACAGACCAGCAGCGTACCTCTTGTCACGCAGCCATACGGCACTGTCAGAAAAGCCGAGACAATAACCCAGGGTGATCTAGGAGGTGTGACCTAGGGAGTCCCCCAGATTTTGGAGATTGCTCTTCAGAAAGTCTCGCGCCCCTTGTGCACCGCTCACCAAATTGTCCAGAATATCGAGAAATGAATCAATTCCCATGCAATATTCTAAGCTGGTCACTTAGCCTACGGAAAGAAAAGCCGGAATTTATAAGATGGGTCGACGCCTCTATCACGATATCGCGATATGATGCGATATCGTAGAGATGATCACTTGCATTAATATACATGAAATTCATCTCCTACTGCACCTATTTCAGAAATCATGCCAATCATATCGCATCAAACCGCGATATCACGATTTAGAATGATGTGATGGAGATGATCGCTTGCTCGAATTTCCATGTAATTCATTTCTTCATAAAGTGCAGGAGAGAAGTTGTACTACTTTATATGTTATGTTATGCAACATTAAAGTGATGACATAGCGCCGAGTATGTATGACGATTGTCGAATACGAAACAGCGCACGGAAACTGATGTGCTAGCGTCTGAAAATGTAAACAAAAATGGTCGTCGTGCATTTCAAAATAATGCACTCCTACCATAACTGTTGGGGAAGCTGCTCGCAATCGTTGAATATGGCTGAAGGTAATCAACACGGTCTACCCGAAAAGTAGAGAAACTAACTAAATAGATTTTCCAAAGGTGTTCACAACACCAGACAATCTTAGCAGCCGCAAATTTTCATCTTAGCAACCGGAAAAGCAACCCATCCATCTATATGAAGACCCCTAGACGAGGCTCACAGTTCCCTTGAAAATGAACGGGAGGTATATATTCCAGGGAACGTTTGAAACTCCCTTGTAAAGTGCCCTTATCAGAACTAATCCTATGGTAATGCCACGATGAAACTCCTTTGCCATCGTCAAGGGAAATGAAGACTGTTCGTCACACTGAACCCTTCGCAGAAGACTAGTTGTTCTTTAAGTCCAACGTGAGATTTCGAATCAAAACATCTGGCTCTACACAGAAGTACATAGTGGTGAACAACATGGCGGAAAATCTGCAAATAATCAGGAGGACCACAATTTCTGCAGTGTTCTAAGTGTGGCATGGATAGAATCTTTTTATAAGACACAAAATCAATGGGACCGCAGCAAAAGAGTTCAGAAGTGTACGAAATAGAATACTTAGGTCGAAACTCAGGGTCAATTGGGAGAGGTGGCTTCGGCCTGATTCTTCGGGGAACTCCATATGATTCATGCACCTAGTGCATTTCCGCCGGTTAGCAAGTTAGTCTTAATTGCGGATTTTCAAAATCACTGGTGGACCTCGCTTCGATTCTCGCCTAATGATAGACTACGGATATATTTTGAATACAATATAATGAATATATTTTACAGACCTGTTACCATAAAAATCAATAAAGTTATACATAACACAATACAAATACAAATCCAATACAAGTTTATCAAAAAAGTTGCCATATTCGCACTTAGGTGTTTCGCGTGTTCGTCTGATACAGAAGACTCATTCTTACCGGCCCTATTCCAGAAGCGGGAAAAGATCAGAGGAATCAATAAAATCTATATATTCGATTAACCATAATTTCAGGTGGAAAGTAGCCTGAAATCTCCGCCAGCCCTTGGGGTACACACTCATCTAATAATCTTTCCCGGCGTCGATAATTGATAAGGAACAGGGCTCAATTCCGCATTGAGGTTGAGAATCCATCAGATGTTGAAGACTCTCATGCACTTCTTTGTTAGGAGGGGTACACGTATTGCCGCGCAGCGTGTTGATGACTTCTTCGTTAGGAGGGGTGCACGTGTTGCCTCGCAGCGTGTTGATGAAAGAAGAGTTCTCATGGTCTGTTTTCTTATCTACTGAGACTCCTTTCAACGCCTTCATTTCTTTCTGTTAATTTCCGGTTTTTGCAGCGCTTTCTTGTTCAAAAAAAGGACACGTGTCCTTCCTACATGAAGTGCGCATCAGCCACTTACTGGGAGCGCATAAGAGCTAGGATTCTAGGCTTCTCTTGGTCATTGCTCGTCATCTTGTTGAAATATCTCATCACAGATTTCTCTTTTTCCGAATAATGCATGAAGTTCGTTAGGGTACGTTGCTGCATTCTAGTAAGGACGAGTGCGACTACCGATCATGTTTCTTTTTTTTTGGTAGTTCACTCGTGGACTACTTCGTCAGAGTTGTGCAGGACGAGCTACCGTTCAGCGCTTTACTCGGAGAGAACCTCAAACTTCGTTCCTATACGGGAAGTGCTGCCCAAATTTTTTTCATCTATTAAAAAACCGGTGATGCAGACAGGACTCCATGGAAAACAACTGTCAAAAGCCTACCTCATTTTTATGCCATGTGCTTAAGCCTAGGAAATAACATACCTCTCCCGATTTCGCTGTGCCCACTTATATTGCGATGTCATTAAAATTAAACTATGACATCGGTACGGCTATGCGTACCTGGCATGCTTATCAAGGTGAGCGTAGGAGAGAAGATGAAACTGTTAGGCAAATTTGCGAGCAAGATTCCTAGTGTGAGAAGAAGATTTCGTTTTTCGTGTATTCGCTGCGCTAGTATTCCGTCTACGATGTCTGAAGGGATTTCCTGCCACCAATGAAGCAGTCTCTTCGCATTCTTCATTCTTAATTTCGATCTCGTTATCAGTTGATTTATATTGGCCTACTGCGCCCATATTCACTATTAAAAACTACAACATTTGCTATGACATTCTCTACACGTCGCTATAACAACACTTCCTGATATAGATTATGCTTTGTTGTTTGTGAGCCGCACACGAGGTTGTTATAATTTCACTTTATTGGCGGACGTTTCGGCGTCCTCGCCTTCGTCGGAGCCTGAAAGAGTCAAACCAATTCATGAAAATATCCGGACAAACGCCGCCTCAGTCATGCATCCAGATCCAGGCTATGCACCAAAAAACACAAGCCAACCCCAGTGAAACCGACGACCAACCTCTCTACAAGTCCTACGGCCGGGTGATGTTGGACGACCGAACACGTGTGGACTTGGCAGCAGTGTGAGACTTTCTGCCAGAAGTCATATCTCAAGTCAGATGTTACACAATGCAAGATATGGAAGCAGTTCACTGGTGATGGTGGGGCACTCTTCTCTGCGATTCATTTTTGGATTTTTGATGTGGATCCAAAATGCTTCGAGAGTTTTGCGTGCAGAAATTTCAGTTTCACAGGCAAGGATTGTGGCTTGTACTTCATAATCGACGCCGTTGTGGGCCTGTGCTCGGTGACGACCAAGAGGGTTGGACGAACGAGAACTTGATTTCCCCTCGAATTTACTTCCTGATATTCTGGTATTACTACTGATATTCTCTTCACATCGTTCTGGTATAGCTGATTATTGGAATGGCTGATATTCTCACCGTTTTACACCACGATGCTTTATAGAGGATTTCATAATCCCCTCGAATCATTCACTCACAAATGGGAGAGAGGAATGGCGCTGTTAACCAGAAACAGTACACCTATTCCTTTTTACACTGGTGATCGCGGTATCTAATACATTAGAAACCGCAAATAAAGGTTCCTTAAAATTTAGAGCCGATCAGACCTTGGTTAGTGCTCACCACTAACAAATATATCGAGGCTTCAATATTTCTGGCCGATGATTTAATGTTCTTTATAGAACGAGTAGAAAGTGTGCAACAATTATAACGTATATTTCCATCGGATTAGGCAAACTGAACGAGGGAAGACCACCACAATATGGAAAAAACAAATATTGAATAAATTGTGTTTGCACAGGCGCAGGAGGTCGATTGAAGTCTACGACTAAATCAGCTATGTTTAATGTTTTGAAAGTGGGAGGATTATTACAAGTAGCTATCCACAATCCTAGATCTCTCCGATGTGAATGGTAAAAAAATTGAAGCTGCTTCATTTCACCAGTGATTGAGAAAGCGAAGCTAATCGTGTGACCACCGTCTCCACAAATTGAGTGACTATAAAAAGTTCCTTATAAAGAGGACATACTAACTTTATTCGATTCCTCATTTTGATCGCATCTACACGTTGAAAGCATTTTCCATTGGCCACATCAACGAGCAAAGAAAGTATCTGCAGATATGGTTTTATTGGTGATATGATTACGTCGATGATATGGAAGACATAGGTTATTGTTGCTATGATATTTCTCAGCGAATATGTCACATAGACGTTTCATTAGGACGGACATCTACATGGTTGGCGAAACGGAGGATCTTCCGAGAAAATGCGACCAACATGTCATATTTCTTGGACAAGATTAGCTAAACAGAGTGGATAGATTCTGCACGAAGAGAGGAAGTAAGACGAGACATAACTACATGAAGAATAACCTTTCAATTTATATTCGAGATGTTTCCCTTCATGAACAGAAGAAGCAATCAACGCCAAATGCCTGGAGATTCCGAAGTGCTGACGATTCAGAAACACAACATTCTTCGAACACGCAGTGAAAATCTGCTATCTCAATAAGTAAGTCGATGCGCTCGGAGTTCCGCTAGTATTTGTTGTCGCTTATGAGTATTAGTAGCAAATCTGTGATCTCGATTCAGCAAGACGTCACACTTACTTATGAGGCTGATGAAGATATCATGCTGATAGTATTCACGACGATGCTTGGCAAAATTTGCTCAGCTTCCAAAATTGAAATGAGAAATTCATCACAAGAAACGATCTACTGCTTTCGACGAAAACAGGTTAAGTGCCGCAAAACCACAGTGGTGCTGATTTATCAAACAAGGCTCCATTATGCACTTGCGATTGCCTTAAAAGTCTACCTTGCATATTTTGGCAGTATGAAAATTGCGAATTCATCGTGTGAAATGTTGTGCATGTATTTCGCGCAACACGAGCTTTTTGCAATGCACTAGACTGGCATTTGAACTTTCTCTTGCATTTTTTCTCCTCAGTCAAAATTCTTGTTTGAATTTAGCGCGTAATGCTTTTGAAAATGCACTATTTCTTGCCCTTTTTCGCGATTGATCAGATTTGTATTGTCTTTTTGAATTCTTATTCGAAATTTTGAGAACAATTCTTTTCACATTGCATTTCCTTACATTTTTTCGCGATGCATTAACTTTGGGTCTTCCGGGTCAGGTCCACAGAAAGCTTAAGGCTGCCTGCTTCGCGATAGTAATGAACACATTTTCGTTTTTGAATAAACATTTTTATGTTAACCCAGCATTCGCGATGAGCAGACGATGCCTTTTCCGAGTGCTGCAATAAGCATGGGTCAAAATCAGATCTATCTAGTAGAACCTGCTTCTGCTTGAAATGCTGTTTTGTTTTTGTTCAAAAAGTCCCAAACACGAAATTGAATGCTATGGAGACTAATGAAACCATTTCCTAACTCGGACCACTTCATTGTTCACCGCGACAATCCGCGGACAGCTACAATCCACGGACAGCGGATATCTCATCGATTATGTATATTGACATTTTGCTCTTTCTGCTCAATAAATACAGTACTTGTCTAATGGTACGTGAACACTGTGTGACTACTGCGTTGCATGGAATTATCAAACAATTGTTTTTTTTTTTCGCTTATTCTACGACGACGGGTAAGAAAGTGTTTGGTGGGGTAATAAAACACGCTAGACACGAATATGGCGATCATTTAGCTGACATTGTCATTCAATTAACTTTGCTGACTCAACAGTAAAAGATCTAGTAAGGTCTCTTAGTGTATTGTTCACCAAATTGACAAAATTTTCAAAGAAATTATCAAAGTGGTTGTCAGCATTAGTGTGAAATATCTGGGGGTAATAAAACACCAGAGCGGAGGTGGGTAAGTCAATAAATAAATATTATAGATCAAATGCAGAGTTTTCGGTGGGCTCTTTAGTTCCGATGACTTCGGATCATAATATTCCCACAATCAACAAAATGCTCAAAAAAGTTCAGAAACCATTTTCGGTTGTTATGGCATTCATTTAATACGAAAAGCTTGTCGTGATCACAGCCAAACAAATTATTGCCACCAACAACTGGCAAAGTGGGTTAGGTTCTGATCGTGATTATCTCTAGTAAAAGTGAAATTCGTCGGCAAAACACTTGAATATGTGTGCTCAGAAAGGAACACGGTATTTTTCGAAGCACATTATCTCCGCAAGAGGAGTTATCGAACCATGGCGTCACAGTTTCAGAAAGTGAATGTCCTTGACATTCTTAGGGCACATACATTGGTGAGCTTCGGGCTCCTCAACGTTCGCAACAAACCGGAACAGTATGCACTGTTGCAGATGAGTTCCAATCGGTGAACGGTTCTTGCCTATCATGAGGAAGTAAGTGGCCGGAAACTTTTCGGACAACCTAGTATATTTCTATGAGAAGGCAAGATGTTGAAATCAAGCCAACAGAAATTGTAAAACAAGAATAAATCACATAAATTATATGTATTTTGATCCCTCAATTCTGTACTGAGTCGTAAGTTTTGCAGGAATGCTCGCATTTCTGAGCTCCAGGAATTACAACGAAGTCGAAAAAGGTGCAGAATTTGCGATGTTACGACGTGAACAAATTTGAGCGCTCAGTTACAATGCATAATTTTCATACTTCCAACGTGTAGTTTTTTCTGTGCAGCGCCTACATTTGCACATGAATACACAGAAGGAATGCCAACGAGCTTGCCAAGGCACGTAAGTTTTCTTTCCTGGTGGAATGAGTTTTTCCTTTGGCATACGTTTCTGAGCACACATATTCAAGTGTTTTGCCGACGAATTTCACTTTTACTAGAGATAATCACGATCAGAACCTAACCCACTTTGCCAGTTGTTGGTGGCAATAATTTGTTTGGCTGTGATCACGACAAGCTTTTCGTATTAAATCAATGCCATAACAACCGAAAATGGTTTCTGAACTTTTTTGAGCATTTTGTTGATTGTGGGAATATTATGATCCGAAGTCATCGGAACTAAAGAGCCCACCGAAAACTCTGCATTTGATCTATAATATTTATTTATTGACTTACCCACCTCCGCTCTGGTGTTTTATTACCCCCAGATATTTCACACTAATGCTGACAACCACTTTGATAATTTCTTTGAAAATTTTGTCAATTTGGTGAACAATACACTAAGAGACCTTACTAGATCTTTTACTGTTGAGTCAGCAAAGTTAATTGAATGACAATGTCAGCTAAATGATCGCCATATTCGTGTCTAGCGTGTTTTATTACCCCACCAAACACTTTCTTACCCGTCGTCGTAGAATAAGCGAAAAAAAAAAACAATTGTTTGATAATTCCATGCAACGCAGTAGTCACACAGTGTTCACGTACCATTAGACAAGTACTGTATTTATTGAGCAGAAAGAGCAAAATGTCAATATACATAATCGATGAGATATCCGCTGTCCGTGGATTGTAGCTGTCCGCGGATTGTCGCGGTGAACAATGAAGTGGTCCGAGTTAGGAAATGGTTTCATTAGTCTCCATAGCATTCAATTTCGTGTTTGGGACTTTTTGAACAAAAACAAAACAGCATTTCAAGCAGAAGCAGGTTCTACTAGATAGATCTGATTTTGACCCATGCTTATTGCAGCACTCGGAAAAGGCATCGTCTGCTCATCGCGAATGCTGGGTTAACATAAAAATGTTTATTCAAAAACGAAAATGTGTTCATTACTATCGCGAAGCAGGCAGCCTTAAGCTTTATGTGGACCTGACCCGGAAGACCCAAAGTTAATGCATCGCGAAAAAATGTAAGGAAATGCAATGTGAAAAGAATTGTTCTCAAAATTTCGAATAAGAATTCAAAAAGACAATACAAATCTGATCAATCGCGAAAAAGGGCAAGAAATAGTGCATTTTCAAAAGCATTACGCGCTAAATTCAAACAAGAATTTTGACTGAGGAGAAAAAATGCAAGAGAAAGTTCAAATGCCAGTCTAGTGCATTGCAAGAAGCTCGTGTTGCGCGAAATACATGCACAACATTTCACACGATGAATTCGCAATTTTCATACTGCCAAAATATGCAAGGTAGACTTTTAAGGTAATCGCAAGTGCATAATGGAGCCTTGTTTGATAAATCAGCACCACTGTGGTTTTGCGGCACTTAACCTGTTTTCGTCGAAAGCAGTAGATCGTTTCCTGTGATGAATTGCTCATTTCAATTTTGGAAGCTGAGCAAATTTTGCCAAGCGTCGTCGTGAATACTATCAGCATGATATCTTCATCAGCCTCATAAGTAAGTGTGACGTCTTGCTGAATCGAGATCACAGATTTGCTACTAATACTCATAAGCGACAACAAATACTAGCGGAACTCCGAGCGCATCGACTTACTTATTGAGATAGCAGATTTTCACTGCGTATTCGAAGAATGTTGTGTTTCTGAATCGTCAGCACTTCGGAATCTCCAGGCATTTGGCGTTGATTGCTTCTTCTGTTCATGAAGGGAAACATCTCGAACATAAATTGAAAGGTTATTCTTCATATAGTTATGTCTCGTCTTACTTCCTCTCTTTCCGGAGCGGCGGGATCGACAAGGTGCTTATCGGATAGTGCAGGGTCAATTACATAGATGACTAGTATATCACATATAGTATATCAGTATAGAAATTGCGTTTTCCCAAAATTATTTGAATTCCAAGTAAAAGGTGCTAGTAGGTAAAGAATCTATGAACCAACCTCATATAAAGGCTAGGCAATACTCTTTTCACACCAAGTTTCCCTCCGCATCCCGTCACGGTTATGGCCGAAGAAATTTTCATTGACTAGGAGAATGTTTGACTGCTCCCGCTTTGGAAATCCATAAAACACGGTAACGAAATCATAAAATAGGCCGCTCCAGTGGCTCTTACTGCGATGTAAACATTTGGTCTCGCAGGTTTGAAGACGGCGATCTTAGCCTGAAATAGGATAGGATTTGGTCGAGCCGTCGAGGTAGTTGGTGAGCGCCTCCTGGAGCTGTTTGAAGAAAGTCCGCGAAATGATGCTCATGAGCTAGTAAGGGAACTTCAATGCTATCATAACGCGATAGCAGTCCATTTACATCGTTTCACAGAGACAAGGAAAAACCACTCATGTGTTTACCCTGATCTGGGTTGCCACAGCCTCAAGTGCTGAGAGATACGTGCAAAACTTTTTGACTTTTCCACAGACTTTCGCTTCACTCGACAACTTGGTTAGTAGTGACGAGAAGTGGGCTTCCTAGGTAAATCATACGAGAAAGTGCGGGTGGCTTGGTCGCTGGTAAGCTGGGATTCTAGTGACGATACGAGAACTCTATCCAGAGAATTCAATGCTCAGTGTTTGGTGGAATTAAAATGGAACTGCTCACTCGCAACTACTACCAACTAACCTCATTGCTACCACCGGAGTTCCTGTCAATAATGATACCACACACACATTATGTAATTATTGGTTGTATTGAAAAAGAACAGTAAATTTGAAAAGACAGCTCGAAAGTGGCGGGAAACATTTCCGGCAACCTAATATATGTACAACGAAGCATAGTACATAGTTACCAAACCAGTTTGGTGTTTGGTTCCTGACAACTTTTAATGCTCTAATAATACAGAATAGCTCTGATTCTGAGCTTTATAATGTTTCTTTTTTTTTGTTGATGTCATGAAGGCTCTTGAATGTCTTTATATGTTGGCTTCTGGTGGTAACGACTACGAGTTGGAATCTAAAACAAAAGACTTAGTCACTACCTGCATATTTGGTGAATATGCTTGCTGTAATTGTGTGTGATTGTGATGAAGTAGATAATTTTTGAAATTCTGGCCAGTCCCTCTCTTTTGGGGAGATTCCATTTTTTCTCTACACCCCCCCCCCCCCCATCCTTTCTTGTTGGCATTCTCCACTAAAACATACACATTTAGTGTGTACATTATGGGGAATTCATAGAAGTATTATACATTTGTCAGCGGAACACTTCCCAAATATTTTATATTGTGATTGTAAGCTTAGCCTTCGGAAAGAAATATAGGATCTTCTTACAAAAATCTTAGAGAAAGGCAGCCCTATCCCTACATATATATGTACTCTACTAGCCTATATTTGCTTCAGAGTGGATTCTTGAAGCGCATGGATTCTACATAGCCCAGGTAAATTTCCAGACTGCTAGCCCATCTGATCCCAGTCTTACATTTTATTATATTTGGCCAAAGACCTTGTTGTCACCCTGTAATACAAATATATTCAATGGTCTTCACGCCATCGACAAAAGAAGAAAATTCCATGCACTTTTGTGTAGCCAACCATATAACCCAACATTGCCTTAATAGCCACAGTCAGGATGCACCACTGGAATGCTTAATTATAATAGATGGATAATTTCATACCGTGGTTATGAATACTCATGGGTAGCAGCGATAGCTGAGTATAGCAAGCTTCAAACATGGGTAAACTTGTTTGTGGAAGCCGAGTAAAGCTTAAATTCAGGTACGATAACATGTTTACCTTGGGTATTATCAATGATCTATCAGAGCACAGCATTTTGAGAATTCCACGGCTACTCTCACTCAATAGTGAATAAAACAGACTAGTTTAACGAAAATGTTCTCTCCTCGTATAATCGCCCACCCCTCTGCCAAAACAGCTAGTCCATGCATAGCATAAAACGTTCACAGCAATTCGTTCATGCAGAAGATGGTCACCTTGAACGCAAGATATAAAAACTAACAAAGGAATAGGTAGAGGCTTGAAGGCCGATCATTCCACCTCAGTGGAACTGTTAGCATAGATTGACACTATGACTTTTTCCTTATTCGGTGATACAGACCCCACGTACGTAGTAGTAGTATGCACATTTTCAACTGGATGCATACGTACACCTACGTATGTGCGCAGAAAAAAAAACTGGGGCAGAACTACTCGAATGAATTCATAGTCGTGCTAGATGCTGCACGATGTTACTTGAAGAAATTGGCTTGCTAATGGAAAACATATGGCAAACACTAGCAGATGCAATTTCTTTCTATGAAAATTTTGTTTACTTATTTGTTTAGTTGAATACAATCAATGTTGTGCCAACAAATCGAACCAAGTTACCACATGAATTCCGCTAACAAACTCTTAAAACATTCGTGTAATTCCAATACCGGACAAAATAACATTGTTCTCCTACAAGGGGAGGGGGGGGGGCGAAGGGTTTCCCATTCCCAGATCCTGGTCCCAAAACCCGAGCGCGTCTTGCTAAGCCTCCAGCAACTAGGGCTAGGCTGACCCCTTTAAAGGCAGCACCCACGATAATCTTCACCTTCGAACTTTTGAGAGTTTTCGAACCTCAGGCATTGTCCCAACAATTCTGTGATGGAAATGCTGTCAGAAACCCCGCATTTAATGAGATATCACAAGTATAACATCAGTTCAACAGTTCGAACCCAGCCCGCTGGTACGAGTTGACCTGCTGTGCAGAAATAGCCGTGGGGCGATATTGGAACGAATCAGCTGTTTTCACATACAATCGCTCAGTTTCTCTTTGAAAAAATTTGTTTCGCGGACTTTTCCGTACCATTCTTACACTACTTTGGCTGCAGCTGTCTGTTTGCATTCTAATCTTGTTTTTCACCAGCTGTTTTCCGTTTTCTCTTTTCATAACAACCATTTCTTCCTATTTTGTGTGTTTGTACTATTTGTTTTCCATTCTTTCCCACTTGTACTCGTTTTTTCTTTACCAGTAAGTCTGTGCAGCCCACACTTCATTTTCTTCTGATTTCTGTTCTTTTCTGACTTGAATATGTTGCAAAACCACGAAAATACCCAAATCCGTCGAGGAAATACGTGGCGATCAAGTCAGTGTTATTGACTTTTTGCCCTACCCCATGCCTGACAACTCGACCGTTTTGTTCAATCGCAGCAAATTCTAAGTATCCGAAAATTGTTTTCCTGTGACTTTCAAGTGAAATTGACCCTCATATTCGTGTTCTTCATGGTCAAAAACTCAAGGTTATCTTGAAATCTTGGAGTTGAAAATTTCCGTGGGTGCTGCCTTTAACCCGAGGCGAACAAATTCGCCACGGACTCTGGGCGAACGAGGTATAAGATCTCTGTATTCTGTTCACCTACTTTCGTTATCCTCAAACAATTACTGCCACAGATCCATTCCGAGGCAAGCCACTACCGCTGTTTTTCGGTTGCCTTTACGCAAGAAGTTTTGCTGAGTGTGAAGAAGTTCCTCAAAAGACCTGCGTGGTTGGTAATTTTGAAAAAAGAAGGCATTGAAAAACGTTTCAATGCTTTCAGACCGCACGTTCCACAGGTGGAGCCTAACCCCACCATTAGTGAAGTGTCGTATCCTACAGATTTGCTCTTATGTCAGTCATCTACTAGGCTATGAAACCTAGGTTACTTATCAGAAATTTCCGTGTCTCGTTTCCCACGCATCCCCCGCAAAATGTCCAAATCATGAACGCCGTGAAACGGTTGCAGGAGTTCTTTGAGACAGAAGATGGGCACCTTGAACGAGGCGACGCAAAAACCAACAATGGAAGAGGTGCGGTCGTTAAGGCCAATCCATCCGTAGCTCTCTCAAAAACAAGGAGCTCATCTCCTAGGTTTCGCCACCGACTGTGATCCACCGAAATATGTTTCTATTCTATATCTCATGGACTCATTATTTATAGAAAGCTCGACAACGGTACTCTGCAAAGCGCTAGCAGCTCTTCCACGTCGTCCAGAGAGCAAATTTTGGGAGCGCAAACCTACAAAGAACGCCAAACACAATCAACGCTCCATGGAGGTACGGAGGCTTTGACAATAAGTGACCCGTAACCATCTCGCTAATGAGCGGACAGGTCACTAATGGCATGGCAGCCGAGCAGATTACGGCGGCTGCCCTAAGATCACTGAGCACACCTTGTTCCTTCATCTCAAGCAAAAAATTACACGGAAGGAAAGGAAGAATGGGATCCACGATTCAGTTTCCCTGACAAAAATTGGAAATCTGCACCTAACTCCATGGAAATGGACCGATTCACATTAGAGATGTAAGGGGTGGTGTAGCTGGTGATCAAAGTATTAGAGAGACTTTGGATAAATAATTTTGATGATTTCTAATAAAATAAATATCGCGTCATAGTACATATTTGGTGTAATCTGACCTTGGATTTCGACCTGTCCAACATGGCTAACATCAGTGTTCGATAACTGTTCTGCCAAGAGATTTTATGAAAACTTCAAGACCTACTTTACTTGACCAAATTGTGCTGGAATGACAAACCGTAGATGAACTCTCAAAAGCCGCCCGAGTACGGTTTGCGATCCCAGCAAAAGTTGGTCAAGCAACGAATTTCGGCTAGATTCATTAAGTAATTTCAAAAATGGGTAACTTCGAGGGTCAAAGCTAACCGTATTGAACAAGTCAGAACCAAGCTTTCAAACTTTTTTTTTTGAAAACTTTCCTTACCTCATTCAACGACTGGAAAATCAAGAACAGTGTTTAGCACTGCAACTGCTCTTCACGACATAACAATACATTTTCACTTTTAATAAAAACATCGTTTCTCAATGAAAGCACTTCTGGAACTGAAGATATCATAATTTCTCTGGAAGGAGTACATTGCGTATCATAAATACAGGGTGGTCCACATGAAATGTGACGCAAAGAACTACCCACAACTTTGTACCAACCCATTCAAATGAAGGACGTTTTCTTTTATCCAATAGCCACAGAAATTCACCATGGGGTAAAACGCGTCACATTCAAGATGACCGCCTTAGCTTTAATACCAGCGTCTAATCTCTTCCGGAAATTTTCGAGAATGCGCGCATTCATTTCTTTCGTCCTTCGCTTTCAATAGGGCTCTTTTCTGCGTATCCAGTGACCTACGTTCAGAAGAGCTGCCGTTTTGCCTCAATATCGACTAGATAACACTACTCGCATTGAGATCGAGCGAGTTTGACGGCCAAACTTCGTTTGTCCAGAAATTCGGAAGATTGGTCTCACAATATTCCATTGTTTTTCTCGCACCGTGGGCTGGTGCCCAGTCTTATTGGAAGATCCAGTCGATGTCCTTACTGATTTCTTTGGTTTAGGGAATTACCGCATCCTTCAAGAGAACGGATTTTCTATCACCCGTCACACTTCATGTGGATCACCCTGTACAGAGGCACCCCCAAATGGCGATATCTCAGTTCCAGGGTTACTTTTGGTAGAAGCTTTAGCCACCATTCAAATAAGCCTGTATGGAACCCCTGGTTCCCTAGACTTCCCTTGAATACTGTGTATACCCATGACCCAGGATGGTGATCGAAATTGAAAAATTGGTCATGTATCTATGCGTCTCTGCTACTTTTACTCCGCTATATTTTTCTGGGGAATACATTTCAGAGAAATTCGAATTTCGGCATAGCGTCTGCTATGTGCACTCTTTCCAACGCGGTCGACATTGCTAGCCATTTTCTCACGATACCTCCGAAGTTCCTGTTTTCTTTGTCTGTGTTCTTGTCACATACAAGCCACTGAATTTATGCACGGTCGTCCTGTTGAACTCTCGAAAAGATCTGGATTCTATGAATGTTTCGTAGTAGACGCTGCGATACTAGAACATATCAAACCTGCTAATACATACATGTACTTGATGGCTATCGTCTCCAACCTATGGCTTATCGCCAAACTACCTGCGAAAATGGCTAACAAAAGTGATCTTTATCAGTTCGCCCTAGTAGTTATTACTAATATCGCTATTTTATGGGGCACTGAAGCTTTTTTACCTCCAGTAGTAAATAAATAAACCTTTTCCGATTATATGCGCAAAGAAAAAATTTAAAACTATGTGCAAGGGAGGAGATGAAGATTCAGAAGCAGGAATAAGAAAGGGTAATTATAATAGAACTAAACTGGTATACCCTTTATTTCTACCGGATAAGATTTTGCAACGGGCTGCAAACCAATAGAAGCAGGACGTGAACGTCAATAGGGGTGGCCCATCCACAGCCTCAAAGACGCCGCGCGCGCCATAACCGGCGTCTTCTCCCTCCACGCGTCGCGTCAGGCCGTTCAGATCCTTTGAAACTTGGAAGAAACAACCATACATGCTTTAAAAAGTGCCCTAACTCACTTTAACACTTAACAGGGAACTAAGGCTAAGGCTGACCTGTCCTTCCTGAAAAAAAAAGACTGGGAGCAGCCGTATTCTACACACTGTCACACCCCCCCCCCCCGCACGCGTGGGTGGTAGGGGTCCGATGATCATGTCCTCTGCTGCTATTTTGCTATTTCTCGCAGCTTTTCTACCCGTTTCAAGGATTTTTTTGCCGAATAGGGAAGAAAAGCGCCATTGACGTACCCTCAAAATCCAGGATACTGTTATCTATAAGTAGAACCGAATAAGAACCGGTCAATTCGAAAAACTTATTGATAACTCTCGCGAAGGTCGAGGGGCAGATGGATGCGGACATTACCCATACCTCCACCGCTGCCTCTGGGGTAAGTTCAAGGCGGCGTATCACTTCTTCGACCTATGTGATTTTACTCGACTTAGGCGGTGGCATCCTTGATCCCCTGGCTGTTGACGTAGACCAGATAATGCTGACCCGATTCCAGTTTTGCTTCGGTCTTGCCACGTCTTTCAGGCATCGAATCGGTGCTGCATCGTCGTCCATATAAGGTGGTGCACAACACAACAGTGGAAAAGCTGTTAAAGCCTTCAAGCAAGCACCAAGAATGGTTCAGATTTTATTTGAATTTTTATTTCTTTCAGAAATGTGAACATATACAATGAATAAATAGGAAGTGTTGTGACATCCTGTGAGGAAACAAATTCGCAGCGAGGAGTGATCTATCACACTTGGAGCAGGGTACTCATCAGAATGTATAACAATACACATTACAAATGACAATTGCAACCCTTGGGGGTTGGGGCAGGACTGAGAAAATACGAAAGGGATGCTTGAGAGCCTTTTGAGGCAATCGTTGATGAGGAAAATCATATGTGTTATTGAAAGTGAGTGTTGGGGCGGTGATCAATGGAGGCACAACGGGACGACCACAAAAGTTATCCCTGTCCTACACAACCGATACATAAAAAACAACAATAAATCGATTATACTACAACAACGTGAAACGGGATCTTCTTCTAGAATAATAACGTATTCGAGGAGAAAAAATGCACAGTGAGCATAAATAGCGAAAGCAAATTAAATAGCAGTGTGGAAGCTTGATAAAACATGTTAACGACCCGCAATCAATGAATAAAACAAGATTTCTTCTTCTGATCCTAATATTATAGAACTCAAAAATAGAAGAAACGAAAGAACACTATAAGGTTTTGATATATGTTTGGGAGAATACTTTTCACCGAGATATCGTTTGGCTACAGATCATACGGAGGAATGGAGTGAGCGTTGGTCAATGTGCGGCTCATGAAGTGAAACGCGGCTCCCAGTTACCCTGCAAATCGCTTTTTTTTCTTAACTCCATACATGATAAATGAGCTGCTTCAAAATCTTAGAGACAATTAAAACCAAGGAAATATTAAAACCAAGCAAAAAAAATCAGAGTCGGTGTAAACATACGTTCTGCTGTCGTTCCGTCTCCGGTATTGACCCGAGTGATTCAAGAGTTACAACAGAAACCGTATCCTTCTCATCCTCGTAGATCCTGATTTCATCAAATGGAGCAGCATTTTGATCAGATTCGAGATCATGCAGTTGTGATCGCAACCTGTCGTCTGCAAGGGAACATTTTTAAATAAATCAGCAGGTTAAACTCATGGATGCCTCCAAAAAACAACATACCAATGGGCGGCCTAGTATAGGCTGGTGCAGGAGGACCCAAAGAAAGACCATTGCCATCAATGGGCATGACTGGTTTACGGAGATTTGCGATGGAATACTGATCGTTATCCGCTTCACCTCCACCTTCGATAGCGTATGGTCGGAGGTTGTCGCGATTCAGGTCCTCTGGTCGTACAGATTCGAACGGAGTGGCTTGTCGGCGTGCATAGACCAACATGAGCATGACAAGCACTGAAATGGAGACGTCTCAGTTATGACGATATTCCATGAAAGGGACAAAAATACCACAAGCATCCGAAAAAAGGAAGCGATAAAAATTCCAAAATAACTCACTGATTAGCAGAACGAGCGAAACCAAAATCAGGATAATGGCAGGATTACTGATTCCAAGTTTGGCAACGGCTAGCGTTTCACCGCAACCAATGATCTATAACAATTTTGATTTGAAAATATTTTCAAAACTAAACGCACGTGAATAAAGGCCTTGAGAAGAGGTCAACATTTCTCAGAATTAAAACTCAAGAAACAAAAACAAAAGAGAGATACTACAACACTTGGAGAAAGTAAAAAGAACGGTACCTGTCCATCATCACCAAGCATTGCATTGGCGCCTTCAGGGCACGTACAGAAGGCTCCCTTCCAGAAATCCATGCAGACCATCGTACCACTGCAGTAACCGACAGGCAATTGGGCACAGGTGATCAGCAAGCTGCATCCTGGAGGGACAAACAAGATCTATTACAGAACAAGAAGAAATGCAAGGATAATGATTGAACACATACTGGATGTGGAAATCTACAGCAATTCAAGAGGACGAGAAGAAATGGAACGTACCGTCGGAAACCCCTTCAGACTTCGTGATAGAAACGATACTCTCATCATCTGGATCAACTGCTTGATTTTGTGGACGTCGCAAGGGCAGATTTTGATTCGACCAACGATACGTTCCAACACATCCCTAAAAATAATAACACACATTAGTTATGACAACAGATGGAGTCCAGCAGCCAACACTCTTATGTATTATGCTACGTTCCCAGATGTCTAGTACTGCAACTGATTACCTGGAATCCCCGTCCTCCGCTGTGCGTACCGAGGAACAGTTCGTTGACCTGTAGAGCGAATGACTGCGAGTTACCAGTAGGATCCAGCACTTGCGACGTGTAGTACGCGTCGTCGATAGATAGCGACGCTCTAAAAATAAAGCAAGATCATTCAAAGACCATAAACTACCGCGGACGAAAAGAAAAAAGGATAATGGGTTTTGCAATTGCAAACATCTGTGATATTTAACGTGCTCGAAAACTAGTGTCTTGTAGAGATTTGAGGATGAAATACGGCAACAAATAATAGCCAGATCTATAGTCCTGGTTGGGGGGGGGGGGGGGGGGGTATAGGTTGAGCCATACGCAAGGCCTCAACGTTTGCTAGCGCTCCATGGCGTTATCTGTAGCCTTCGTATCATGGTCGAACGTTATCTTTCGTTCTGGCAAGATGTCAGTCAATGATTTGCTTGTTAGAGATAACGATATAGAGAAGGGAAAGCGTTGCGGAAATCCGGACGGCACAACCTACAGGACTATACTTAACAGTACTTACATACTGCACGAAACAACTCCATGGATTTACCTGGTGGGATTTCTCGTGAAGTGCATCCAGTACGATGAATTTTCTTTAAGTGAAAGTTCGCTAATCTTCAGCTGAGTCAAGGAGTTCCGGACTCCACCCAAATCGAATTTCGCCATCGGGGTCAATCCATCGGATGTCATTTCGGCCGACGTGGAAACGTAGTTCTAAAGGAGCAAAAAGTTATAATCAGTATAGGCCTAACTAATCAAATGAGTACATCTCAATCCTACCTGCGATTTGTCCGCTCCGTATGTGAGCTCAGCAGCACCAGTGACTCTTCCGGGAATGAAAAGCAACTCGATGTCGTTAGTCTGTTCGGGGAATGCAATCTTCGGTGAGTAGTCGATGAAACCACCCGACTGCATTTGAATCCATTCGATTTTCTTCTCGCAACGAGGACCTCCCCATCCTGGATCGCAAATGCACTTCGGAACCATTGGTGTGCTGCCCTGCAATAGAACAATTTCGATCACGCTAATGGCAATTTCTAGATGGCATCGGAAGTGCACCACACCTGTACATCGGCATAGCAGTCTCCATGGACACAATGAGTAAGGCTATCAATTGCATTGCTATCACAAGCGCCTCCCCACAGCTTGCATCCGGCCGCGGAATTCCGATCGTACGACGGAGAAGCCAGATCATACTGATCATCGTTCACTCGTAAGTTACGGATACATCCGTTCAGTCCAGTGTGCGGGATCGCTGATGGATAGGCTTGACCTCCGCTCAGTGGAGCGAGACCACCGATCTGCACAGGAGCAACGATGTTCAGCCGTTCATCATCGTCAGGGGTGTACACAGACTTTCGGCACGATGAATCATCAGAACCAGCTCCAAGATAGCGGCATTGGTCCACCACAAGCTCAATATACTGAAACGAGATAAATAATAGAAGAAAAAGAAAATCAAAGTGAAAATAATTCAATAATTCAAGTGCTCCAAGGAATCCTTTGCTCAACCTTCAGCGCTCACAAGAGACATTGCTCTGTTTCATCAGTAAGGGCGGCAAAATGGCCTAGATAGCTCAATAAAGAAAATCCTGCACTGAGCTAGGATGTCACAATGTGGTAAGTCCAAATGTGGCAAGACCTAAGCCTTTGTGCATAAATTTGTGACTTTTGCGCCAAATGACAAGCAACCAGGCTCTATCTTGTTACCCATTAATTGGAGCATGCTTTCACCCGCCTTTTTCCTCTAATTTCTCTCAAACATCTTCCACTAGTGAGATGGATTATAAATGTAGCAACAGTAGCAAAAAAAAATGTAAATACCAAACATTGAGTGGATGTCAAATTACCCAAAAACTACAACATAGCGATGGTGAGCCAAGTATGGTATTTTTTTCAAATTTATTTTATTCGATCTAGATGTAGCTGCCCCACACCTTTTCTCAACATACAGAATAACATTTGTTGTGAAAGCCGGGTTCTGGTTCTAATAACCCAAAAACTCTTCAAAAACTAACCTTTCCAATCTGCGTTACAGCTAATTCATGCCACGTTCCATCATTCAAAGCGGTCGACGCCACTTCGAGACTAACCGGTGCTATACCATTCATCGAAATCTGTAACACGAGTTAACGACAACCATAAACTCAACGATCATACGAACTATTACTGTGAAATGAAACAAGACACACCTCCATGGCAAGACGACCACCTTTTAGTTGAATTATTATGTAATCCTTGTAATCTATTTGCAATTCACTGTTCTTCGTATCCATAGGACCGTTGTAGAAGAGCATAGCATCTGGTTGCCTAGAAAAAATCAGAACATTTCTCTAAAACTACAGCAGCACAACTAGTGCAGTTGCACTCAGGTGTATATCCAAAGCAAAAAAAAGCCATATGAATAAGCCAAGGGCATATTATGGGCAAAACCTATCAACAGTTTAATTTTCAGACTGAATGAGTTACTTCGTAAGAAACACAATTGCCAAACAATCCTATTTCGATTAATTTGCACTATGAGTGCACTTACGACCAGAAGCAATTAAGCGAAATGAAAGTGAGCTCGTACCAGCCAGTTCTGGACAAGTATTATGGAAAGCTTCTATCGAGAACTGCCCAACTACGTAATATTTGCGAAAATAGAACGTTTTGAGAGTTTTTTAGACGAAATACTTACAGGGTCATGAACTGCATACTGATATTGAGACTAGTACATGCAGGCATCGGTTTGTACCAAGCAAAGCCATCCCCAGAGAACGATCTCGTTGTTCCTTGACATCTTGAGCCTTTCAGAAGATCGTTACGGCACTCACAGCTAAATGACATCGAGAAATTACTTCGGATGAAGTGAATATTAATGAATAAGTTCCTAGAAATGAGAAGCTCACAAGAATCCAGGATGCGTATTGTGACAGACACCATCGTTGTGGCACAACCCAGCCTGGCATTGTGCTGGTGGACGCCATACAGGACAAGTGCATTCATCCTTTGATTGAGCATTCACTCCAACCAGAACTGTGCTGTTTGCTGAGACAACTACACCGTTCTGAAAAAAAAAAGAAATTAGGATGGAACCATGACGTAAAGGAAGTCACATAAGCGCTGTACTCGTACAAGTAACTTACGAAGTCAGCTGTATGGACGGTTTGACATCCGGAGTCACAGACGGTGAATTTACACATATCAATGCCTACTCCAACAATCGTAGCTCCCATCTTGTTTTGCAGCTCAAATCGATTAGCAGAGATCAATCCGTTCAGCTGAGTGGAATCCCTGAAAGTTTCAACGTTCGGACGTTACGAAAACAAATAAGGAATTAAAGTAGCTCAAAAAGGACAAATCGCACTTTTTCTCCAAAAGATTGCCCTACATTTTGAAATTAATTACGGTCACTCGCAAGTATGATTTGTAAACATGGTGCATTGGGTGGTAATATTTCAGATGGCGAAGAAACATACTTGTAGGGTGATCCGTGAGCCGAGAATCGGACATTCAGTACGGGCACATTTCGTGTTTGCAATGTAGCATAATCCAACTAAAACAATTGTTCTCTTAGAAATTCGAGAAAAAACACGGAACAAGAGCGCCTACAAGAACGAAAAAAAACGAGCCTGGATAGAAAACACATCAACCACAACATTTCCACCCATATACTTCGCCATCTCCTGTGTGAAAGTATTCATCATACTCTTGCCGTTAGCGTCCACTCGGACAAAATCGTCTGGATATTGTAGATTCGTGTTCTCGGCAAGGAGCAGTTGCACTGCTCCCTAAAATAGAAGTTCTTAGATAATTAGATGAGGAAAAACCATACAAGAACACTTTACCTGGTTAGCAAACGCCACTTCAGGGACCAGAAGCACATTTACAGTCACATATCCCACAGCATTCTCATTTCGGCGGTTGTCATGCACATTAGATGACATGTGGTAGGTACCAGGTGGCATGTTCGCGTCCATAGTTATCTAGAAATAAGGAAGGATGCCTTCACGAACTAGTTTTCAAGAATTTTCTACATTTCTTACGTGCTTCAGAATATCGAAAAACGATTCATTCCACTAACCTCTCCCTTAGGTGACAGTTCAAAGCCGGGTAAAGAATCCTTCCAGGTGAATGTCTTGTCCCCAAGATCCCAGTCATCCAAATCTTCCACGTACACTCTGCCTATCTGTGTCTTCTTCAACTTTCCAAGGTAGGAGTTCACAGTGATAGTCATTTTGCCGTCATGCATCGGGTTGTCATTCTATAATAAAAGTTGATAATAAGTGCAATGGAGAAAGAAAGTTTATTTTATTGCAGAAAATGAAATAAGAAGCTGTTAGATTGAGCTGACATATGTAGCACATAATATACATGTACGTTTCCCACTTCGTAAAACTCTATCCTATTCATTTGCTAAGTTATAAAGCCGGAGGTATCCCACGAGAAACATTGAAACAAGTGGAATTTCTTCCTCCGCTTGACCCAGGCAATTAAAATTTGTCCCAATCCATGACGGGTCAACAGGTCGCCCTCCTTCTCTAGAAGTTGAATAATTCCACTACCAGGTCATTCTCCCATATCCTGAACGCCAATTACGGAATCATCCCAATCTGTTTGCTTTGATGCTGCAGCAAATTACTCTTTACACTTTGATAGATGACATCTGTTCATCCAAGGCAACTTACCCTACAGTTAATCTTTAATTATGTGTTTTACAGGGCCATATAGTGACAAGCGACCACTGTCGACGACATTGACGAAACTTCGACAACATCTCTGATCAATATCACGATCCAAAACAGAGATAAGGCCAATTTGCTAAACGACTTTTGTTTGCAAGTGCAAAATCCAAGCAAAAATTCGATTGAACAAATTCTTTGATGTTATGTGCTGCCGGCAAAAGCGGCTCGGGTGTAATCTCAGCACATATCTTTGTTTATAACTTCCATTACAACGCAAAAACCGAGGATAACATCCCTTGTTTCTCATCATCGAGGCATAGAATGAAAACGACATTTTCCTGTCACAAATCCAGAACTCCCATTCAAATTTTCCTGGTTTCTCGATGTGACTTTAACTAGCTCAGACGGTAATTAGATAGTAGAAGATGAAAATATTGTTTCATTTCTTCGGGGAAAAACCCTATGACTATTACCTATTACTAAATTATCAACTATTTATTACTAAAGAGGTACAGGTCGTGCCTCAGAGGACATCTATAAATTACAGAAGGTCAGTAATATCTCATCGTCTCGCCCTCATGTCAACTTTACTATAATGACAGGACAGGATGCGCCCTGTCGATATTAATTAGGCGCATAACATTAACCCCACTCCGGCCATGAATGAGATGAACGGATGTAACTCGCCAAGAATGACCCAGTCCCCCTCTATGCAAACATCATTCGCTAATAAATGGGGCGGGTTGTTGAGAGCCAGCGCAAAGCTTCGCAAACAAACGTATTTCTGCACAATTCGTCTGACATTTTGACTTCACACGACGACCAAATCGCCGAGACAGTCGATTCACGCGGACTTTGCTAGACGGTCGCGGAGCTCGCTCAGTCTCAGCAGGGGACCCTTCTCAGTTACCTCGCAAATACACAATGGGCTTTTTCAAACCGGCGTCCCCCTTCTTTACAGTCGGGCGAGCCGCATCAAAGCCGCCGCAGCGCTACGCAACAATCGCAACGGATTAGTAGGCCAATTTTTGCGGATTTGTGATGGAATTCCGAAAGGCTGGTCGCGGCCCTCGAAAGGTGGAACATCAAGATTAAGAGCGGCCGGCTTATGCTGCCTCTACGCTGCTTGATGAATGGTCGCGCCGTACGAGAAGGATGGCAGCAACGAATCGAGCGACTACATGACGTCATTGGGTACCGTACAAGACATGCTAATAAGGTCATATGGTCTGACAAATTAGGACGACTACAGAAGAAAATTCGCTCCGGTATTCAGATGCAAATTAGAGACCGTGGAAAAAGAAACCAGTCACGACTTGTACAAACAACTAGGTACAGTCTGTGATGGTGGAATATAATATCTGGGTAGGAGTCCTTAGAACTTCAATTCCTAATTTGTGAGTCGTCGAAGAAGGAAGAAAATTTCCTTATAACATAAGCACTGTTAAATTTAATTTCAGATAAAATTCGCATTTATAGCTTGGCTGACCCTTCCGTTGTGCGATGATTTTTACAACGAAAGCTATAGTATACTACACGTTTTCCTATTTCCACACACCTCGTCTCCAATAATGACGTGAACGGATGCGTGATTCGTTCGATCCGCGCGATCCGTTAGAATCAGGGGAATTTCGAGAATTTTGCCCGGATTAGCAGCCTCCCGATCGAACACTACCAATGGTCTGATCGTCATCGATCCATTCCCACCGTCTCCATCTGAAACAAAAGGCGAATCGTCGAGAGTGCAATAGAGTATGGGAATTATGTGAATGCTACGACCGAAAACAACGTACGTGCATCGAATGTTACGCTCAAAAATTCTCCATACTTCCATTTGCTTTGATCAAGTTGCATGTTGAAAGGCGGTCCGTATTCACTGAAAGGTAAAATCACTAGTATCATAGATCGTTGACGAAATTTTGTGGAATATTGCCAAAAAATAAATAAGAAAAAATAAATAGATAACATCGTGGATGCACTTACGGTGAGTCTTTGTCAGTGCAGCGAATTTCACATGTGCCTTGCTGATTAACGGGTGTATTCTCGGGAAACACACAATATTTGGGGACTGTGTAAGGTTCAGGGCCATTGTCGTTAACATCGCGTAAGTAGACGGCTACCAATTGAGTTCCAACATTGCCGGCTGAAAAAGGTCACAACATAGCCAGCGGGAAGAGATTTGCAAAAAAAAAAAACAGGGATACTTGAGTAACTTTGATTTTAGCCCTCCCCCCCCCCTTACAAATAGGAAATCACATAAGACAGCAACATGTCAAAAGATCTCGTAACTCACCGGCGTCGAACGCCTCAATAATAAGCTTGTAGCTACTGATGTCTTCTCGATCCAAACGTTGTGCAACGCGCAGCGTTCCATCCTGATCAATCGTAAACTGTCGTTTCGGGTCAGATTGACGATTAATACGGAACCTAAACCAGTTTCCGGAATTAGAGTGTGTATTCGAAGCTAATTACTCTTGCATCATCCAAACTGCTGTTATGCTAATTTAGCCCAAACCGGCCGGAAAGGAAGTGCGCAGCTGTCAAAGCCAACAGTTATGCAACAAAGCCATCATTTCTGCTCGGTGCTAATCTACACACCAGATGTGAACAGCCTACGCTCATAAACATATTCCAGTTCGCTCTATAACCACACCACAGACCTCTCCGGAGATGAAGTGTTCGGGGTATGGTTATGGAAATAGGAGAAAAGTAAATTCCTGGAGTTTAGAAAAGAATCGATGACTCAATGAATCCAAGAATTTCCGATTCAAAAAATCTTCATAGGGCAACAAAAAGCTTGGAGTGAAAAAGTAATTTGCTGTAAACATGACCCGATTTTCTTGAAATCAATTCGCTGTTCCTGAACTGAGTTTCCTTCTCGCCTTCTAAACATGGATACGCACTTTTCCATGAGATTTAAAGGACAGATTCCCCTGGAGAAAACGAATTTCGATCCCAACAAGAATAGCGTATTCGGCATTGATCCACGTTGACCTTGTTCAGCGCAGATAAAAGCCGCATACCGACCCTAACAGTCTCCACTCAAGGCCACTTCAACATGAGAGGAGACCTTAGCAGTTCGCGACCATAAGGCTTATTGCGGTGCCCATGGAAGCAGGCTAACTACCCCTTCGCGCCTCTCGGGAAGTACTCAAACCTCGTTTAGCCGCCTCCTCCGTAATGCCTCACGGATGTTATTTATTCGATGCATTCTCACGCCCGATACTCCTTCCTCTGGAGAGCCAGTCAAAAGAGTTTCCGAGGCGAGCAACATTAGCACCGGACGATGGAAATGCAAGCAATATATAAGCCAATCGCTCTCACGAAGCCGCCGAGGGTACGAAAGTGTAAGATAGCAAAATGTTGGGTCTCTGGGGCGAAAATGATCTCGTCTATGCCTGCGACCCCACGTATGTTGACAGGTAGCAATTACCCTGACAGAGATGATAATTACGATGAGTATTTCCACACATGGTGCTCATGTTTCCCATACCACACGTATACTGTAGTATATTTGAATTCACCACTGATGTAATGACCACGCACTGGACAAACAGAAGCGACGACGAACGAGCACTTCAGGTGTGAGGTGCGATTGAGTTACTCGACCCAAATAAAGCACCTGCACCACTGCACATCCCTTTTCGTACTCGAGACGCGCGAAAGTCAAGGCGCACGAACGGCGTTCCCAAGGAATCCAGAACCATTCACCCATGGCGATGATTATCGTCGGCTGATTCGGGCAACCAAGTGGTTTGAAGAGGATGTCCCTGACGAGTGCCGTCCTTTGTTCCCACACCAACCTGCCTTGACCAGTAATTACAGTCGCGTCACCACCTAGGCGCAATATTTTGGTGAACAGTAAGCCTCACACTGGAAAATAAAGGCCTGCAGAGTTATCTGGGAGGTTCTCAGCTTCAAGACGACAAGCGCAGCCATTGCAGCTGCCTGCGGACAACTCTGTCTCACTTTCGGCTTTTTACACAGCCCATGTAGGACTGATTGACTGACTACCTTAGAAAAAATTGAACGAAAAAAAGACATGTGACAACTAGCAAATATAAATGTCAGGATTTCTGAGAAAGGCTCCTCGTTCTGAATTTTAAGCCAAGGAACCGCCTTCTGAACCCCATAAAACTACCAAGTAAGAGAAGTGATTAACACAATAATTTCATATACATAACTTGCTGCTATCAATGTTCCGATCTGAACCCATGTGGAAACCTATGACAAGAACCCGTTCCGTACAAGGAGAAAGGATAGGTACGTCGACGTCTCGAATGAATGCCAAAGCAAACACGAAGGGCCGTCAAAAATGACAGCAAATAGAGTATGTATCGTCCCCTCAGCGTCTCCTCACGCCTAGGTGAACCACATTCCATTACCGGTGTTCTCCGAGCCGAAGACGAGCGAAAGAAAGATCTGTCGCGAGATGCGACATAGCGATCCAGGTCAAACTCAGCAGGACGCTGCGCAGTAAATGACAAATCCCTTTCTAGGAAAACGAACGCAATGTGTCGCACTGGTGCGTCACCCGTTCGTCAGCCATAAAACGGGGCAAACCCTTCATTGGCAAGTTCGTCAACGCAACACTACTACTAATTAGTATCACGGCCAACGGTCACCGCAAGTGGATGCAGCCAAAGACACTAATGAAGCAGGCGAAATTGCAGATAGCTACACTATGTGCGGTCATTGCAGCCACAATTATCACCACGCGAAATGACCAGTGCTAATTAAAACTACAATGAAGTGGTTCTGGTGCTCCCCCTTACCCTGGCAGTGAGTAGTAACATCAGGGCGATATTGAAAAGCCATTAGCATCAGCGGTGTTTGTTTATTTTCCAGGTCCCCAAGTAATTTTTGCGCCGTCACCGCGAGGAAAACAAGGGGCAGTGTGCCGCCTAGTGCCCTGCGGATCTCTTCGCACTCTTTCTCAAAGCACATCATGGCGCTTCAGACAAAAGACAATGGCCCTCACATTGACTCAAGCGCTCCGTACCAATGTTCCGTTCATCGATCGATTCAACTTCGCCTTGACTCATCGCCAGCGTATCTTATCGTCGTTGCGCTATGCGCCCACGACGACGACGCTGACTCACGTGGTGTCTTCGTACGACTACAGTTTCTTCTGAAGGTCAGTCTTCGCTCTCCCGAAGTAGGCGAAAGCGCAGGCTCCGATAGTAATCGATGATGTGCCAGCGGCGAAAAAAAAAGCGGCACGCTAAGCCTCAATAAGAATGCAATCAGGCGGAGTTACGAATGACATTTGGCACCTCGTTGCCGAAAATCGGTTCAGGATTTCACCAAAAGTGATCGAAAGCAACTAGTTGAACGATGGAATCGAAGCTTCAAGAAATGACAGATAAGACCTGGAAAACCCAAGGGAAACGTAAAGAAGAGAAGGCGAAATGGAGGTGTTATGTACGAAAAATGAAAAGAGAGAGGGATGAACTTAATACTAGCTACGTTTTTCTACACCCAAGAACTCTAGAGTGTAGCAACCGACGGCTTGCCAATATGTGCCGCCCAGTTGAAAAGTGCAGGACACAATTATCTCCGAACTTGTCCGGATAATCCAAGACGAGCTCCATTTTAAGAGCTAGCGTCACCCTGGGGCATTAGCAAAACCTAGCTTTTTTCTAAATATCAGCTCTTGAAGTTGCAAAACAAACTATTAAACCCGATTGGAACGTTGACAATAACCAAAATATCGAATGTAATAAACCAAGAAGATGTCGACGGAACGTTAACTTCCAGAAAAAAAAAAACATCCAAGAGAAGGAAATGACACGAATCTAACACGGATACTACAGAAAAACGCTCCTCTAAGCCCACTTGATGCCCTAATTAGCAGCCACTTTGCTGCTCAAGTGAACAGGGACACAGCGCCCTTCTACCATATGTCGCAACAGAAAGGAACAAGGAAAGGAAATCGATAAATATACAACAAAAAAAAAAGAAAAAAAACTCACGTGTAATTGAATGTAGGAAGTGTAGGGTCATGCGCTTTAAACGTGTCAAGCACAGTACCGATGGGTGTATCCTCACTGATGTTCTTCATGACAAACACTTGAATAGCGCGTTCTTGCGGCGAAACATAGGTGGAAAATCGCGATTTCGCTAGCGAAGTGTCCAATCCGAACGGCAGCGACAAATCGCCAATCGCCGCGACATGGGGGATAGCCACAGCGGCAAGAATAGTTAGGGTTAGCCAGACCCGGGGAACTCTCTTACCTTGCATGGTCGTTCGCGTCGCGATCGCTGACGTTGTACCGTGCGACGACGGTGTTTCGCGGCACATCCTCGAAGATACGGACTTCTGCCGGACCGATGATGTCGGGCGGGTGGTCGTTCTCGTCGACAAGCAGCACGACGATGTTGCTGGTGGCGTCGTGCAGTCCGTCACTGACGCGGACTCGAAGACGGAATCCGTCGCGTTGCGCGGGATCCTCGAAGTCGAGCGGCTGCCAAAACGCAGATCAGAAACGGAAACCGGAGCAAAGGCGAGAGTTCCTAACGGGTCTGGCTTGTGGATCGAGGTTGGGATTCGTTTCGAATCGAAAGACATGCACAGCAGTGAATAAAGATGAGCCCGGCAGTGGTGGAATGGGCAATGCGGCCTAGGGCCGATGTGGAGGTGAGTGCCTGAAACACACGACATGCAGCCACAAAAGCACAGCACGAACGAGCAGATACATATTGCGAAGCCGGACTGGTGGAAAATGCGAGAAATGATCCCTGAGCTGTGGAAACTGGGAGAAACAAAAATCGCCGATGCGGCATGACACGAAAACCGCCGCTAATTATGCTCGGCGGAAGCACGCTTTGATCAATGTCGAATTCATGGAAGAAAAATGGCTATGGAATCAAATGGTACATTTAATTAAGGAGAAATGAAACAGAAATTCTCTAGATGTACGAAGAATAAATAGACGCCGCTTATACCATCATAACTCATAGATTCCAACTTTTAACCAAGAAAATGTTTGAAAAGTAAGCAAAATAAGCTCCTAAACTAACACTTGCTGCCAAGCCTTATGATCGATCAGCCTTAGAAACAACCCGTCAAAAAAGCTGAACCCGATCTATTTCCACATTTTTTCTGCCTCCATAAAAAAGCATCCCATTAAAAGATATAAAATCAAACGACACAAAGCTAATGGAATGAGCTTACGTTCAGAAAATCCATGAAGAAACGATAAAGGAACTAGTGGGGACTCCTAGCAGACGTTGGTCGCGGTAGATCAAATCAAATTTGGATGAAGTCGATTGCACTTTTGTGTGTGATTACACAGAAAACAACATTTTGGCGTAAGGGAAGAAATTGTTAACGACAGCAATTTCTAGGTTACGGCCAGGTGTGACTCATGAAACACCAACGAATGGACAGTAAAGGTCAACGAAAAAGTGAATGGAATTGTGTGCAGGTAATCGGATTTCAAATCGAAACGAATGAGGAAATAAACGAGAAATCCCAAAGTTCCATCAACGCAGCCCAGCTGGGGACGCGACCTTCCCGACATATCGTTAAATGAGTTCCACAAAGGTCAAAAACATAACATTCAGGCAGTATGACGAGCGAAGGGAGGCCGAATATAGCCAGGGAGGAAAGAATCGAGCAGGAGGTGGAGGTGTGCGAGGCACGCAGGCGGCCGCAGCGCCGCGAGGCAGCGTGCCGCGGGCCTAGGGCGCGGGCCGAAAACGACGAGAGAACGTCCACTCGCGAGCTGGGCGCGCGAGACGCCGAGCCGATGGCCACGCCCCCGTCGGCTAAGGTGTGCCAACACGGGCCACCCGCAAAGGTCACTCGGGGGAGGTGTGCACCGAACGGACTGCGACGGGGTCCGCGCGGGTTCTGCGCCGAGCACTTCTCGGTCGCGTTCGCGTCCGCGTCTCCATCCTGGGAAAACAACATGCAAAGCGGCTAGAGGATGGGATGTGCTGTTTTGTTAGCTGCGCTGTGTAGCTGTGACGATGTTTTCCGGCGACTCCGAAATGAAATCCGAACTCACAACAGCGTCAACAGCAACAGGGATGTGGGAAGATGCTGTCGGGCGAACGCAGCCACTGCGTCGCGGCTCGTAAACGCAGCAAAAAGCCGCGAGCCGACTTCGCAGCAGGTGGGGGCGACTGCCTGCAGCCGGCTGCAGCAGCGAACGCAGCATGCACTTTGCGAGAACGAACGGTTTTTGGATTCGAGGACGAGAGTACTATGCTCTAGAACTTCACTAGAAGAGGTGCGACATGGAGAGAATTTCTGAACTTCTGCGAGGAAAGGTCGAAGGGCGGGGGACGGGGGGGGGGGTCAGGAAGTTGTACGATTATGTTCCTGGAGAGGTTCTGAGCTTCTTGCTCACCTGGAGAGGACGAGTTCTTCGAGAAAAATACGTTTTGTTCTGGGACTGTAGAGCCCAGTGCCCGGAATGGGCGGGGTGACTGGGCTCTGCGATTGGTCATTTGGACGAGTTGACCAATCACAGAATTCCGGTGCGCAGCTTTTCCATGTACGACACTCCATACCATATATTTTGCTATTTATGTCATCGTTTGCCACTACAACTGGAAAAAAGTCTTTCCAACGGAGAACAAAATTTTTACATAGGCATTTCGTCCAAGTTAGGTAAAAGCGGAGGGGTGGGGGTCATCGCCTTCCTGGGAACACCACTCCATCACACCACTGATGAGAGGATTGATATTCGTCCAAAACGAAAGCAGACCTACAGCTCATTTTAACAACGATGGATGCTGAAGAGAAGTTGGAGAAATAGAGAAAACACGGAAAAAGTGTTGCCGACGGGGAGGTAACACGTCAGGTCATGGGTGTTTGCTGTTTAGTGGATAAGTTGCGGGAAAATGCACAAATGCTCAACTACTATCTTTTTGTTCGAATGGGACGGCATTGATAAGGTCTCAGCAATCCGCCACGGGTTGAATCCCGTTCTGTCCACCTCCAATTTTGGATAAATTTGTCCATCGAGATTTTCCCCTGCCAAAAATCCACTGTGACCATGGTCCATATTCATCGGATATAACTTCGCCCCAAACAAAACGAATTTTGACAGATTTGTTTGGATCGCTAGCTTGAGTAAGATTACCTGGAGACGCCTTGCCAGAAAAAAAAATCTCATAGGTCAAATTTGTCCATGATGGACATACCGAAATTCGGCCCTATAGGGAATGATCGTGATAAAGGCTTTCTTAAGGGGAAAAGCGAGATTTCCAATTATCCGGACATGGCTAGTGTATTTGGACACGACTGAGTATGACTGATATAAATAAACAAGTAAACAAAATGTTTTGAATAGATAAATAGAAGATTACACCGATAAGTTTGTAAGAGTGGGAATGTTTTTGTGGATAACACCACACCGATACGAGCAACCAGCACCAGCACAGCACTTGCTATAATACGATCCTCATGTCCGCTCGAAAACAATCGTCGTAGGGGCAGCTCAGGTGAAAAACGCTAATTGCCAGCAGCAGAGCAGCTTCAGGCCAAAATAGCCGCATTAATCTTTTTCGAGCCGCAAATTTCGAAAACACAAGACGGGCCTCACAAAGCTGCAGGCCGTGTAACTCGTCCGAAAGACCCAAAAACTACGAAATTGTCCCATATTGCCGCAGCAGTCCACAGTGGACCGTTCAGGCCAAAGTGCAAGTGCGCAGGTGTCGCATTCCACTTGAGCCAGCCCACTCTCTGATCAACCAAACACTCGCCATAGTCATCCGGGAATTCCATTTCCGTGAATGAGGCAAGTGTTCGGATGGAGTTCGCGTGCAATGGCACGGTTGGACGAGATGACAGACAGCACTTCGATGAATTCGATAGCACAGACTAAGCTAAGTAAACGCTCCCCCTCGTGTTGACATTAGCCCTCCCACAAATGTTTCTTTTTTGCCCTACTCTGACTCCGCGAGACCGTGTAGTTCCACGTATCCTGACCAGTTGGCAATTATCTTCTTCAATTATGGTATTAGGTCGAGAAAAAAAAAACCAGCGTGCCACTTGAATACGACGACCCACTATGTATGAGATGGGAACCGGGTGGAACGCGTTCATCTGCGCTCAAAAATTGCCACCAAAAACGCTGTGATCCTAGGACTTTCCCGAAAAAAAGAGAGAATTTTGAAAATGTAAGAATTTGTCAGGTTAAAGATAGAGAATTCTGAAAATATAGGGCTTTGTTAGCCAAAAAAAATGCGACAAAGTTGTGGAAGTTACTACGTATATTTAGGATCAATGTACTACTGCGCTAGATGTATTCGAACTTGACTATTCGATTTCGAATAAGCAGCGAAATTCGGCGATTCGAAAATGAAAGAGCAATACTTCCTTGTTGTTAAAATTGAGATGGGTGCTGAGCTTTTTCCTCCTTTTTTTTCTAAAAGTGTGAATTTTAAAAAAAATTTAACTTGGGCATAAATTAAATCTACATACCACTAGAACCTTAATCGATTCCGTCGAAGTAAAATGTATTCCACTAGTTTCATTAGAAATATACTGACGATGAATTTTTTTTATCAAGCCCTACTCAATACAACTGACCTCTGAAGCTCATTCCTTGACCCAAGATTCGATGAACGGGTCTCTATAGTCATTAATATGTAGAGTGTTGACCGAACCTTGCTATTGAAATCGCATACGAACAATCATTCAAATTTTTATTAACTAACTTTATTAATTTTATTATTTATTGTTATTATTTATTATTATTTATTATTATTTATTTTTTACTAATTTTTATTAACTAACTAACTAAATTTGATTAACTATTTCTATTAATTAACTGTTTATTAACTTAAGGGTTAATAACCGGTAGAAACTGATACCTTCCTTTTTATTCAGTTATTCCCGGATATTGTTACTTCTCTCGCTTATTCTCTCTCTCTCTCTCTCTCTCTCTCTCTCTCTCTCTCTCTGTATTCGTTACAGGGTACTAGCCCCCCTCCATCTAAATTACTGTATGAGTATATTTGAATATTCAAATAATCATAAGATTATTTCTCAACTCAGACAATCCCCAGTCTCACATCACTAGTCTTTCGAGCATCTGGCGGAAAATAGTGGCGGAATGGTGGTCTACGCATCAGCGAAGAAGTATTTGACAAAGAAATAAAAACGTTGCTCTTTCGGTGAATTTGACAAATGCCACTCTGCAAATGACAAATGCTATCGTTGTCTTGAGAAAGTGCAGTGAATCGGGCCTAGAATCCAGGAAATGCTTATAATATGTACCTGTAAATTTGGCCGGAGGAATAAGAAGTGAATGCTTACGAGATTCCCGTGCTCGACATTACAAAACCTATGGAGGATGAGAACACTGATACCAGTGGAATATATGGCTAAGCAGACAGTTATAGTGCCAAAGCGTAGATGATACAGCGCGAACAAATGGGTTCGGACCAGTGAATTCGCCTATAACTTGAATTGAGATTAGATAATTGTGGTTTCAGGTGAATAAAACTCCCAGATCAACTTGTGCTGGATTTCATGGACGTTCTAGGGAAGGTCCTAACCTAAAAGAAATCTGGGCTGGACGAGGTTCTCAAGTAAAATCAGTGAATTTTTCTCCGGGAACTTCGTCACAAAAAGTTAGGAAAACACATGTTAAGGAAGACGAAGTAAATGCAGCAATTTCTATCCAGGGGTTAACTCATTCTCGATCAGCCCAAGGGCCATAACCTTAGCGCGAAGGTTTGCGAATCCCGCTAGAGAGCCACCAATCCTTAAGAAAAAACCACTGAAAAATCATGAAAAATAGCGAAAATGGTTCAAATTCCCGTTTCACAAAGAATTCAAACGACAGCAAAATCGTTTACTTGTAGTCAGTGAGGCAATCCTTCGACCACCAGGAACCGTTGGACCTTCACATCTGTACCACTTAGCACTACGTCAAACACTCCCCGTGTATGTGTGAGTGGCAAATGTCCTTATGCGTTCGTATGCAGGGTTAATGACACAGGTCCGCAAGTGCAGAAAAGCACCTGGTTTCAGGGAGATTGTTCCGATTGCTGTGATTCTATGCGTGATTGTTCCGCTCATTAGGGCTTTTGTTGATTCCACGCTCATTTTTTAATCTATCTACGGAATAAGCCAGTTATGCAACATTTATTCCTTAATTTTTGCCTGGTTGGACTCTTGACGTTTATGGCTAAAACAATTCCTTGAAAATCTTCAAGCGTACTTTTTGAATTTCCAGAAAAATGTCCTGAAGGATATGTGATACAGAAACTTCAAAAAGCAGGAAAAGTGTTCCGAACACCCAATGATTTGGAACCCTGGATTTTTCTTGACCAAAGGGAGTGTCGTTTCCAGACTTCGATTCCAGAATATCCTACGAGGACAAGTTTAGCCTCTGGAGTTTATTTCGGCAAAAAAAGCGAACAAATATCATTTGTTTTTGTTGCAATTCATCTGAGCTTATTTTTACCTTTTATTGAACGTTAGAGAATCTCGAAGGATACATTTGTTCGCAACGGACGAGCTGAGCACAAACCCATCTTGGGTAATTTTATTATAAATGAAATGAATTAGCTTCGACGGTGAACATTTCTATCTTTTTGTAGTAAATTTATCCAAGCGAACTGCTGGAAGAGATGAACGGAATTTCTACTTATTTTCTATTTATTTATTTATTTATTTTCCATTCATTTCACACTACATTATTTTTGGTTCAGTTTCATACAGGAGTACGTAGGTGTGAACCAGAACTAATTATGATAGAATTACTGTATATTATAGACTTACTACTTTCTATTATTGGAATCATCGTTTTTATCCACTAATCTACATGAATTTTGTCCCTGATTAGCGAGATGAACAAAATTTTCCCAGAAAAATCTGTTAATCCCACTACAGAGGAATGCACTTCTACAGGGGGAATGAGTCAATACCTGTGGTTTCTTCAGTCAGCGAGCCACATCCACTGATAAGTAGAGTGCAAACAATGTTGACTGCTTTTATTATTCTTAGCCTATGAGTATGCTGAAGTATCGCTTTGCAAGCAAAGTGCTCTTAAGTGGGAGGAATTCATGGAAAGGTCTCAGCGTGGAAAGAGGTATAGGTAAAAATCAGGAGTGCTAAGGGGTACACACCATGGTTATTCGAAAATATTCACTTATTCATCCATTAATGCAAAAAAGCTATGTAAAAGACGCTCGTGCGTATTGTGTAAAATATAAATTTGTGCACAGTTGTAAAAAAAAATGTATTTTCTTCGAAATTCTGACGGAAATCCTTCCAAAACCCCCGAATTCCCGAATTTTCCGACCATTTTCATCAATGCAACCCTCCATTTCACAGGGAAGTGTCTAGGATTATTTCCACGACTTTCCGGCAAGTTCATCCTGACTCATATCTTTTTGTGGGTGTATCGAAATCGGGATTATTTGAGGTCTCGCGTGGGAAAAAACGAGCATTTTGAACACCGTGAATGGTGTGAAGTGAATAGTGCAACCACTTCACTTCACCCCGGGTTGTCTCTGATCCAGGAATAGCGCGCGTAGTGCTGGCCTTAGCATTACAAATGGTGGCGCAATTATGAAGTGAGTGCAGTGCAGCGAGCAGTGAAGAACCGGGCCCAGTTGCTGCATTACTATAGGAATCGCATGATGCAGAAAATTACGACGACGAGGTGGACGAGACGAGTCATTAGGTAACCCGAGCAGCGTACTTACTACGACGGTCGGTGAAAAGTAATAACACGCAATGGGCAGCGCAGCGAGGAACGCGTCGGCTATTAGCGAAAGGAAGTAATTATAGATGCCGTTTTCAATGTGCCAAAGGGCGACACGGCACTCTGAAACATTGAAGGAGGCCGGAAGGAGCAGAGAGGCTGGAATTAGTATTCTGGAGATGATGCCGTCGTCCTAGGAGGTGACGCAGGAAGCGCCGGGGCGCAAAGCCGGCCGGCAGACGAAAATTTATCGGGTACAGGAAGAAGACGAGTGGGTGGAGCGTGCACACAGGTGTGGTGACTCGTCCCTGTCCCCTGGATGACTCACCTGGGATTTTGATGTATATGGAAATCGGACTGTGCACATGCAAATGACCAATTGTCCCGGAGGTCGTCCAGAAAACGACAAGGAGTCATTCATCGTTGAAGAAGTTGTATATATGAGCCCGCACTTGTGTGCCCCCGACCCCAGGGGACAGAATAAACAATGAAAGATTGTTTCTGAGTGAGGCCATCGGTCTCTGATGCGCCCACAAGTGTGGCATTCCCCCCATTCCCCCGGGGCAGCAGACGGATGGCGCAACGAAGCGCAAAACGGGGGGGGGACCGGACTTGCTGCCAGCCGGTGGGGGAACTCCAGCACATGAAGTCAGGTTAGTCAGTGGGTGGAATGCAGCTGAAGAAACGCATTTGCCGCTGGGAAGTAAAATTATTGGAAGCGCATTGGAACGTCAGACACTCACTCACTAAGGCCCCGGGTAAAAAAACGGAAACGTACGAACTCCAGGAAAGAACTGCTATAACAATGGTCTCACGAAAAACTCCTCGAACAAAGGAGCTGTGTGAAGTGCAGCTCTGAGCCACTAGTTCTTTCAAAAGCACCACGGCGCTCCAAATGCAGCACTTAACGAGCCTTAGGCAAAATAGTACAAGTTTTTCAACACATATACTTTTTAATACTCCAATTTAAATCACATTTCCTCTTTCAACTTTACTTGCTGACTAACGACGAGTCCAAGAACTAATACCTTTCGAGCAGATAACCTAATGAAAACAGAATGATGGCTTTTTTGATGCTTCATTTGTTCATTTATTTACCTAATTATTTATTTACTTTTTAGTCAATTATAAGATAAGGCTGGGTGGTAATAAAGATATGAAATGATACGTAGTTATTGACTTTCCCTAGTTTGTAGATGATTTTTCTTGCCATATGTACTGATATAAACGCTATTTCGTAAGAAGTTCCGCTGAATTCTGGATCAATCCCAACCAGAGATCTGCACAAGAGAAATCTCTGCTTTATTAACCATCCAGCTTAATGAATTTAGCAATTTCAACTCGAAATTTCTGTGAATAATTTAGAATGGTGAAATGTGAGCGCTGCATGACGCAGCGCATTTTCTATTGACATATGTACCACCACAATCCAAGAAAAAGTGGTATTATGCCTGAATAGGCTCTCGAATTCCAGAAATGTCTCTAAAGCAATTTTTGCCGTGACTCGAAAGTGGCGCATTTCAAAATGGGAGCTTCTAAAAGCACAGAACTGAACCAAATGCTTCTGGAAAATTTCCATTTGCTAATGGGAAATTTCAGGGAATACGAATCAAAAGCTTCCAGAAATTTTCCAATGTTTCAATAGTTGCAAAGAGAAGTTTGTGGAAGACATATTATGAGCAGCAAAAAGGTTTCGGTTGCTTTTGGAAAATTCTCATTTGCTAATGGAAAATTTCGGGAAAGACGATTTAAAATTTTCTAGAAATTTCCCGATGTTTTGCAAGCTGCAAATTGAAATTTGTGGACATCAGGTGCAAGCCAAAGTCTAACGCAGGTCCTCCTAGAGGAAGAGCGGGCCCGAATAAAGGGCTCAAATTGCTAACTACATATTCAGTCGTAGTCCCGTGAAAAAGGTTCACATTTACGTTATCTGAGCCCAGATACATCACTGGAAGACTGGGTAACCTCATACCCATGGATAGCAGCTGGGTGTAGAAATCGCGTATGGGTACATGTTGATGGATGTCAAGTAAAGGGTAAATTCGGGTACATTAACAGGTTTACAATGGAGGTAGAAGTTAGGAAACAGATCGGTAGGCACACCAATGTCAAGATTTCCATAAATGATGGAAAAATGAATGAGAAAATGAGAAAGAAAGAAAAGAAACGTATTATAAAGGACCGTTAACACTAATAAACCCTATGTACTATGGAAAACTCTATGTATAGACGGCCCAGAGCAGCAATGAGCACATACATAGATGAATCTGTGTGGAAACGCGACATATGTACAGCTGATATATCAAATATTAACGGCACACCTTATTGCATGTATAAATAAAATGAAAACAAATGAAAGGAATGCGTGTACAGTTATAGGGAGAACCACATTTGAAGTTTTTTTTACCAAAGAAAATCTAGGGGAATTTCTCGAAGCATGTGGCTCTGAAAGTCTGTGTAGTCATTTGAAAACATACAATAAAAGTTTAATATACTGGATATGCCCAGATTATCGTGCAATAAAACACAATCCGTGCGATCCCTTACAAAAAGGGCATTGTGATCAATATATCAAAAGAGCAATCACCACTACTTTTTACACAAAAGTTCTGTAGATATTATATCGGAGGATTTGCAACAACAATCGAATCCACAAAACCAGAATAGCATAAAAATTCATAATCAAATAAAATAATACAGTGCCATAAAGTAATGGAAATCTACATATAACATTCCTTGAAACCACATTCATAATTTAGCCAAATTTTATCCATTGTTCATGGATCGTTGATTCCGATCGATACGTACATTTGATTGTCATTTCAAAAGGATGGGTTAGAATGTACTAAAATGATTCAAAGCGGAATACAACAATATTTTGACTATTTTTGCGAGGTGAAGAGGAGAAAAAGTTTCGAAAATTAAATTTCTGAGTTTTATTTCCAATGGATTCTCCATGATCAACTGAAAATAATGATTTATGTATTAACTATGAAGGTTTTCAACGATGGATATATGACAATACGTGCTATAGTTAAGGGAACACTTTCAGAGACGAGCTGTTCTGGACTCCTATCAGTCACAGATAACGAGAACTCATAGTACTACGAATGATTTATTCTGAAATTGTGGTCTGCCACGTCATGTGGAAAAAGTCGGGTAAAAAAGGGATAGGAGCAAATTCGCAAATTTTCAGGAAAATTTTTTCGAAAACCACCAGAGAAATATGAGAAGTTCGCTAGAATGAATTCTAGTACTATCCTCCGTGAAGTGCTTTAGGATTGATAAACAGGAAAAAATCTCTAAAAAATTCCGGAATTCATTGCTCCTGTTTAATTTTATTGAATGGCTGCATTTATCCATAGTTTACCTATTTATTTGAATACACTCTGAGAGGTCCCGAGAAAAAGGAGCAGAAACAGAAATAGAGTACAGAAGCCAGGATCCCATAAATTCCACCCCTGCTCCTCCCGTGGCAATTAACAGAAAAAAGACTCCAAAGAAGCTCACAAAAGGCCGGCGCCTTCCCAGGACATGATCCGAGCGCACGAAGTCATCATCCTCCGCGGACAGAGGATAAGTGTTTCAAGCCGAGCTCGTTCCCGTCTGGTAACAAGTCTTTGAGGAAGCCCTTAATCGTTGTGGATGAGTGATGTGGTGCAATCGTCGTCGGCAGTGGAGCGGCTAGTGGACAAGTTCTGCGCACGAGCGATACCAGTAGCAATGCGAATTGGCGTTCGTCGTTGGGTCCGCGCGGTGGTCAGCAGGGCGATGACGACGACCGGGCCGCGGGGCAGGCGGCGACCGACGACGACGTTTCGAGGGCCAACAAACACTCGATGTTTCGCGTGCGACCGACACGCACGCTGCTGTCACGTAGCGCGACGTACGCGCAGATGCGAAGTGCTGATAAGCTCGCGCGACACGCAGCCGCCGGCGATCGATACGCGTCGATACCGCTTATCACATCGATTTGTTTGTCTAAGGAAATGGCAGATGGGTTTACTGTACCCGGGCAGGTTCAACATGACTCACGTACACGTACGCGGGTAAGCAGTCACGAACCGCACCAACCAGTCTGGGGATCAGTCAGCGGATTAGAAGGGGAGCAGGCAAGACGCGTACACGTACGCCTTAGTCTTCTTTTGTACCGAAAAAATGCGGGCGGTTTGAACCACCAATGATTTTGTCGTCGCTTTGTAAAAGGGTTTACAGACACATCAGGGCCCGGACATATTTTTGGAAGGATGGGTAATTTCATACCATATGTGTAGCAACTGGTTATATGAGTACACGTAGATAACGCCACGTAGTATGAGTAAACAAGTTAGTAGGAGCAAGGTAAAAGGCGAATTCGGTTGTGTTAATACGGTTACCATGGGTAATCTCAGTGATGCATGGGGGCTCCGTAGTGATAAGAACTTCTCCAGAGAAAATTGTTTTTTTTTTTGTTAACTGGACGAGTTGTCCTGCCACAAGTGGGTATATCCTGTCCGAAGAACTCGTCTTAGTCGGCAAGCATATCATCTAATGGTACACACTCGGTAAACTAGGAGCTTAGAACTTTCCCGAAAATGTCTATGGATCCCTTGGTGTCTTAATACATGGACGCATAACCGGACTACATCATGTTAACAAACCAAATTTTGTGGTGTAGTGCTCATACCGTACTTGGTCAGCGTTTATCCATTTGTTTATTATTTATACTTTAAAAAACGGTGCGAAATAAACGAAATACAGGAAAAAATGGAAAATGTAAACCGAAAGACAAAAAACTAATCGGATGATGGGAAGAGGAAAAATCTGTTCGTGACTTGAACGAACTACCTGGAATTTCTTTTCCTTAATTTTTAATTTTTTTTTACTTCGCTTGGGTCTAAGTTCGTCAAGTTTGCGGTGCTGCTCTCTTGCGGAGAAAGTGACAACAGCAGTATGCATAGTAGCAAACAAAAGCCAAGCAATTCAACTAATAACTTAGGCACCTGTACGAAGATCTGTATTCCGGGGGGGGGGGGAGGGGGAGGGGAAGAAAAACCGTACATCTATGTACATCCTTCCTTATCCTGTCTCTAGGGTCTGGAAGGGATCAAAACATCCAAAACGAATCCAAAACAGAACCTGTAAGATTCTTGACCGGAGAGGGATGAGTCCAAAAATATTCTTACAACGGGGATGATTCGTTGCGTCCTGCGTGAGCCCGTAAGGAGAGCTCCAAATAGGGAAGGAGGGTACCCGCTCAGCATAGAAGCGTCAATGCCAATATGCATGCAGATAAATGGGACATAGAATAGCAATACAATAAGGGATATTTTTCAAAATAGTGTCGGTCATAGAGCCGTTCATTTGCATTTCAAAAGCCAATATCCCGTTTCCATCCCAGGAAGTGCAAAACCCACAGATCACAGAGGCTTACTCATCTTTAAAGATCTGTTGGATGTCTTTTTTCCTGAGAGAGAAGTTTAACGAGTACGTGAAGGAAAAAGAGAAATTTCCCGAAGCTCTCCCGGATTTCCTGGACGTGGATAAAATGAGGACAGTTACGTGAGTCAACGTAATGTGTTCGCGGAGAAAATAGACAAATTTGATGGAAATTTTCCAGCGCTCTGCGTCCCACATACGTGACGTTAATGTCATTGTCCTCTGAAAAAAAAGGCTGACTTCTAAAAATGTTCCCAATGCGGATGTCGTGACGCACGCACGCATCATTCCATAATATCTAATGTTATTCCATGGAGGGGAGAGACCTCAAGCCCAAGGACAGTTGACAATAAAAGAAAGCTGAGAAAGATCTCCCGGAATTACATATTTATGTTCTTGTAATCTAAAACTTCCATGGTCCTAAAACAGCGTGTCATTCCGGATAACTGCCCACAGGCCACTAAATCCAGGACACCCGTCAGTGACAAACTTGCAAAGCAACAAAGATGGAAGATTTATAGTCATAGCATCAATCATCTCAACTGCAAGAAGATTGAGCCAGCTAAGAAACGACCCAAGACGGAGCCTAGGGACGATTTCCAGTCCAATTTCCAGAAAAATCGAGACGAAAAAAGCGAGAGGACGATCGTCAAAGACGATTTCGTGGAAGCGACGAGGCGCGAGGCGGGGGGTGTGAATCACAGTGTGTGCACGACGGCTTCGATTATGAACGGAGATTTAAGGCGATCGGGGGGTGAACGAGCCGCGGCCGCCGTCACACACAGGGCCGCCGACACTTTCCATGACCTAAGGAGGCGCCGCCCGGCTAAATGCCGGATGACCACACTGGGAGAAGTCAGCCGGGTCCATTTGTCGTCTTCGACCGAATGAGGTCGGTTCGGTGCGTGTGGCGTCGCGAATCACCCCGTTTTCAGACCATATCCTAATTGAGCTGCTGCGCTGCGCTGTTTCTTCTACTGGCTTCGTGTTCCGTTTCCTAAGAAGTTGAAGATGGATGGATTTGTTCTAGCGTACGGGGTCGTCAACGAGGATTGGGAGTTTTAACAGTGGGGGTCCGTAAATATGTAGCTCTTGGTGAGACCGTGGTAAAGTAACAAATCGTAGCGAGAATGCCATAAAAACACAGCAGCGCGCAAAATATCAAAGCAGGATAAAATCTATGTCCTATAGGATATTCTGACCTATTCTGGAAAATTACATTCCTCCAGTTGCAAGGACAAGAACTCCCTTTTTTCGCAGTCTGGCAACACGCACTCAAATGAATCATGCACAAAATCGGAACACTACATTACCGCTCCTGACTCCTGTCCCAAAATCGGCCGGAAACCATAAAATCTGTCAGAAACCCAAACTTAACCAAATCGACGAAGAGTAGGGTGACTGACTACACGATAAATTGCAAAATGTCAGGTTGTGACTACGTTACAGTTGGTTTGTTAAGCCAGTTAGGACTGGTTATCCCTTCATAAATCCAAAAGTACAGAACCCAAGCCATTGGTTCCAAATAACTGTATAAAAACTGCGTATGAATCAACTGAACCAATGGCACATCCTACAGCATTTCTAGAGGGAACATCCAACTTTTTGTTACTTTCTCGCTCAGGGAAAAAACCTACACACAATTCTTATGCATATATCTTATTAAATTAGTAAATGAATAAATATAGTCAAATATAGACCTTTGGAGTCAGTAGCATGAGTGTTCAACTGATCGTTTCAGAAGTTAATTTGGCTCAGTTCGAAAGATTCTGAATCTTTCGGACGGATTTTGGGACAAATACTAGGATCTGTATTGTACTACTTAAGAATCCTTGAGCAAGCGAGGTGAGACTGCAAGAATCCTAACAATAACACACAATATTGTGTGTTTTCTAGCAAAGAAATCCTACTTAATCCTCAATAACTACTGACCACGTACTCTGTTCTAAAGGCACCTTTATTCTTCGTGACGTCCCAATTTTCTACTGGACCACCTAAGCCATGTGAGAAAAATGCCTGAGATTTCAAAATTTAAAAAGAAATCTTTCGAATCGTGTTCTGGCTAACCCTTTCCAAATCCGGAATGTTTTTACAAGAAAAAAAAAGAAAAATAACCTCCGATGCATCAATAACAGAGCTGGCCCATACATACTTCAACAGAACTAATAGCCACAAACAATTTAGGGACGTTGGATTCTTCTGTTTTGAACCCGTCATCTTCTTTTCCCGAGATTTAGAGGCGGCGCAGGGCAATGCCGAGCAAGAAGCTTTGGAATTTCCAACCCTACCCAAGCAACCAAGTAAGGAAATGGTAGAAGATCTAAGAGGATAACAGCAAATTTAAATAAATCCATATACGTATAGCATGACTGCCATGATAAATATAATGGCTGCAACGAATTTAAAATGATTAGTTGCCTTAGAAATAAGATTAAATAATGCGCTTAAAGAGAAATTCCAGATATAGACCTTCAGAATTATTCAAAACCATGCACTCTCCCTCTCTCCATCCTAACTAGTCGTACTCCATCAAGTCCAGCTCCTCTTGAGGAAGCGGGACGCATTGTACCCGGCTGTGCTGAGCAGCGTTTTTTGCCGCGGGCGTAACGGCGGGATTTCGTGGATAAATAATGAAACTGGAGCTGAGTGCGTAAGAACTTCAAAGCGAAAGTCGATGGGGTCCGAGTTTTTTTACCCGACGACAACGTCAAACAACCACCGACAACACTCATCAAGTGCTGCTAGCCAACCAACAGGATACTCGCGGTCAAAATCGGCCACTGGTCAGAGTATTTATGGAACGATGGGCACGACGCCGACGGGTAAACACCAGGAAACGCGGAGCAGATTCGCGGATCTTAAGGACAACTGTTCCACTTGGTCACTTGCGAGAGTCGTTGATTTTTTATTCCGTGGCAAAAGCGTTGCTCTGTTTTCTATCACTTTTTCCTCTCCTTTTCTAAGGACGTCAATGGAAAACATCTTTTTAATATAAACCGCAACGATCAGCGTTTCTTCAGGAATTCTAAACCACATCTAGAAAGTCAGTATAGTTAAGAGCTAACAAATAATATTACTTAGATGCATTGAGGTTCGACTATTCGATTTCGAGCAGGTCGACTATTCGCATATTCGAACAAAGGTAAGCAGTACAGCTCTAAAGAGAGATAAGAATCTCAGTACGGCTTGCTCCTTTTCGAGTATTCAAATGTTCGAGTCCGTTTCTAAATTACCAGTTAAATTCTAGAAATTAATCGATTCCATCAGGTGATAAGCATCCCATGCACATATATTAGTCACCGCGTTGGTCCTAAAGAGATTGCCACGTTTATCATGCCCTCTCACTTCTTTTGCAAACGAACGGTCAAATAGACATTCTTGATTTTATTGCATTTATAATTAGACAAATGATAAATACATAAACTATAAACAATAATATTTAATTAACATAAATTATAAACATTAATAAAATTATAACAATGATGAAAACAATAATAATTTTATGTATTGACCTCAGTCAAAAAATTCTTTAACTCTTGATCTCTATGTCCTTAAACTACCTAGCTTAACGATAGCGGTGAATTCCCCATTACCTCGAATTGGAAGAATTTTCCATTAAAAACTGATGACCAGTCTGTGATGGCAAGTAATGGTACTGATGGTGAAACGCATAAAAATTTCTGGGAGGAACTCGTCCAGTCGAGATGAGCCGGAATTTTTGAACCTACATGGGAGCGGCTATGAAATATGTACCTCAGAGTGGGACTCTAAATTTACTTTGTGGTGGGCAATAGTCAGTTGATTCGCTCACATCTTTTCCAATAGTCGAAAAATCAAAAAAAAATTTTTTCAAATATCAGGGGCCTCAAATTGAGTACACGGCAACTTCAAATAGCTGCCTTTTCGGACATTTTTGAATAGTGGATATTTCAATTGACTCGAAAGTTGACTCATTCGAAATTCGACTCGATTTGACTCGGTGGAATCGAATACCTAGTGGACATAGTAGCAGAAAGGAAGAAACCTAATGACTGCTCAGAGTCTAAGAGTAGGGAAGTTTGGGTAGAATGGGTCAAACATTGAGTGTTAGGAGGAGGAGACCTTAGCCATGGAATTGGCAGCAATCAAAACCACAATTTGCTTTGTTCCTTCCTCCTCCAGAACCTCTCCTTTGATTCAAAACATTGGCGTCGTTGAAAAAGTCTGAAATTATCTTGCAGAGCTGGTTCAGGAAAAATGTTGATAATTTGCCTCTACTAAAGCCGCAAGCAAAGCCTAACTAGCAGAATCAACGCTGGAAAAAGCGCCTGTCAGTTCGGATGTGGTCTGATGGGTTTTCCGGAGAAACTGTTGCAAATGGCACTCAGCTTCGTCCATGTTACTCCAAATTAGAAGGACTTAATCACAACTCTAATTCAATGGCGATCCACTTAGTGACAACTCCACAGTTTATAGCGTCGTTTATAGCGTTTATATCGAATTTATTTGCTGCGATTTGCAACGAACGGAGAGAAATGAGCTGAGTTGAGCAGAGATAAGTTGGAGAGGCTTGTGAAATATTTAAATCAAATGAAAAAAAAAAGAAAAGAACAGAAAAAAATAGAGCAGATAGTAGCGACCCCACCTTGGAGGTTGAATTCCTCTTTTGATCGTTTGAATACTCAAACTGAATACTCAATAGTTATATGTACTCGAAGTTTTGAACATTTTGAATCATAATAGTCATGATATGTTGAATCACATCAAATAATCGAATCTTGAAACTTCTAAAAGTATTCGAAAAGAAAAAAAGATCATCTGAGCGCCATGATGAATCAAGAATAACTGACTGAGAATAAAGCCGCGAAACAGAACTAAGCAGACTGATTTATTGTTCGAACATTCGAATGACCAGCTTCACCGGCATTTCAAACGATTCGAACACTCAAAAGCGATAATATTGAAATAGTTGAATATTCGTTCAAATACGAATTATATTAGCGACCATTTCAAACGCTGGGCCATTAGAAACCATACTACTCCGAGAGTTTAGCGACAGTTGGAGAGCAATAAAGGACCAGCAAGCCTTCTTGTGCTTAGAACTGAATGATAATCGAATAATTCAGTTGATCGAGATAGAAACTGATGAAAACCAAATATTAGAAAAAGGAAAGCCCTAGAATTCTTTTTGTCCTTCCTCCGAGGCTGTACTGCTTTCTCTCTGTTTGGTCATTTAAAAAATTGATTCCAAGAAAGATTATTTGTATTCAAAAATGTGCAATATTTTGCTGGATCGAAACCATATAAAATAATGTAGGGTTTGGAAAAAGTAATAGTTTAAGACCTAAGGGGAGTTAGCCGCCGTGAAACCCCAATGGCCTCTCAAATATATCCCGAATTCAATTTTAGACTATTAAAGCTGGAGTTATATCCCCAGGATCGTAGTTCATCTACACAAGGCATGGGAAACATGAATAAAAAAATCTGAACCGTAAAATTTTCCAGGATAGGTCAGTTCTTTACCCGAGTACAGCCGCTGTGTTCTATCGTTCACTCAATCCTACAAAGATATTATTTATAATGGTGTTCGTATCCGAACGAATTCTTGAACAAGTCGACATTTTTATTGCTCAAGTAGACGAATTTTTCAGGGATCAAAAAATTAGCTCAATTGAATATCCGAATGGTTTTGAAAGTTCTAAAATTTGATCATCCGTAAAATTGAAAAGATGCAAATGTTCGATTATTCAAAGATACGAACGTTCGAGAGGAAAATCCGACCACCATAGATCAAGAAATTCAATGGAAAGTGGTTCGAACACTAAAATGTGCTATAGTACCGTAACCCAGACCAATGAGCATTACAATACAGGAAACCGTCAATCAATCGGCGTAAATCCTTGCGCAAGTTGCGCAATTCCCGGGGATTATTCACCAGGTTCGCCGAGCGTACAATAGCCGGGCAGCGTCTCGAATTTCGAATGGCAGAAGAAAAGAACAAGAACCGCTGGTTGCACTCGAAAAACACGCGGCAGAAAAAGCAGCAGTTGGCTGGTTTTTCACTGACGAACGGGGGAACACACTCAGAAGAAGAAATAACTGTGAAAAGGCGGTCCGGTTCAGCCATACGACACTTTCTGTCAGGGGTTGACCGTAATTGTGCGAAAACTAGCACCTTTTCGTCGATAAAAACACACCCGAAGCCACTTTTATTGCCCAGGCGAAGATGAGCGAGCAGGGAAGATGAGCTGACACCTGTTAGGGATCTGGACTTAGCGTCGGAGATAATTTGCGCCCTGGAGAATGATCCTAGAAGTTCTCGTAAGCAATCTGTTAAAAGCCAGATAACCACTGATTCGCTGTCAGCAGCTGAGAAGGCTAAGCCGCTTGAACGCGAGTCAAGGAGAAAGAAAGTGTTGCTCCGTAGAATTTGCGGGAAAACGAAATTCATGGAGAGGGAGAGAAAGGTCGGGGGTGTTGATTGCTCCGGAAGCGCTCGTAACATATCAATCAGCTCCGGAAAGCGGTGCAAACAAACGGATCGGTTGTTCACAAGCAGTTGTCCATCCATCCATTGGTATCTGGCTCTCAGCCCACGACCCACCCGCCCCGTTTTTACGACTTGAAAACAGGCCTCACCGGGTTCAAAGTCAATTGGGGAAATTCCCCGAAATAGAAAATTCAATGAGGTCCTCAAATAGAAGTGTGGCATTCAGCACAGTTAACGAGCACGAAACGAAACATTCAAACAGCACGGAAAAACGTTAACAATCAGGAAGTTTCCTGGGAAATTTTCCGAAGACAGCTGTTAATGCAACCATTTGAATTTTGCCGAGTAAGGGGAGAGACGACTGAAACTTCCCAAAGTCTCAAGGAGAAAGAAATTTTGTTGGCTGAATTATTTGCCACAAACAATTGGAATTCGCACAGCCATAAACTAATTTTTTTAAAATTTTATTTTGAAAAAATTACAAGTTGTAAGTTCGGCACGATGGTGGTATATTCGGGTTAATCAGAGAGTACGTCTGTGGCTTCGTCTGCAATTACGGCTGCGGCACGGTGTCTTCCGGTTGATCAACGGTTCGATCGATGGGAGAACATGCGTATGCGTCCAGTACGAAATTTTATGGAAAGAATCACACCATGTAAAAATTAATCTGCTGAGAAAAGTGCAAAAATCAAATCGAACCAGCCGACCCGTCGGCCGACGTCACAGCGCAGCCGTAATTGCAGACAAAGCCACAGACGCACTGTTTGATTTATGCGCCTGCATATATGTACAGAATGAAGAAATACTGAACATATTACACTACTTTTACTTAATTGTTTATTAGGGATTGACAGAAAAAAACGAGGATTTTAGCCTCTTATGGAATAGAAATGACATAACTTCATCGGCGGCTAACCTAGAAGGGAATTACCCGGTTATGAAAAATTGAAATCAAGAGTTATAAAATTGGTTAGTCTTCAAATATTCAGTTACTGAAGCTCAAAATCTATAAAATCATTGAAAAAAAAACGAATCAATTCAAAAAAAGAATGAATGAAAAATTGCTAAAATTGACTTGATCTTCACTCAACAATTGGCAGAAACAAGCGGATGGGAGGCTTTGAATAGCTGAACCTGTGTTTATTAAGCTTTTACCCCCCGCCACCCCACCTTGCATGAATTATAGAAATGGAGAACAACATCAGAGGCCCATCTCAGCTAGTTTCTATTATATAACTGGTTATTATTCAAAAGTAGGCGGTGAAAAATCGCCAAAAATAAATCCAGAACAGGCATGGTCAACGCTCAGGCCATAAAATCACATCCAGGAGAAAATATGAGGCTCACGATAGCATTTCCAGTTGAATTACGGGATGAGGCGGTTAGAAAGAAAGCATGGAAAGCTGGATATTTCTTGAATGAAAAAAGAAAAAGAAAAATGGATGGAGAGAGAATAAGCGGGAACAGAAAATATGACGTCTAAAGAGTAACTGAGACAGAATGAGAAAAGGAAGTAATAGTAATAGTCGTAAATAAATCAAAATTACGCTCGGTATGACGTAAGACGCCTTATTTACTTCAGCACCCGGGCTAAAGCAACCCTATAAAAGTGAAAAAACCCTTGATAACTTATACTCTGCAGCTTTCCTAGCCTATTCTTCGCGAAGGAACCCTAAAAGCCATTGTCGTGAATGGAACTCATCGCCAGTGTCACAACTGGTTTCGTGAGTTACCAGCTCGTTCCACTAACGACTCTATGTAAGCAGCACTATTAGATTCCAGCATCATAACAGCAATAAAGAAGGGAAAATGTCACGACGCTCGCTCGCTCAGCAGTTTTTTCCCTCGCTGTTGTTATTACTCGTAGCATGACTGATTTACTGCTCACGATATAGGGGTAACAGCAGTAACAACAGACAAAAGAACACGTGTAGGCCAGCAGAATGCCACAAGGGTCCAGCAATCAGCCCAGCAGGTACCCCGGGGAGCTGAGGAGACTCGAGGGCTTCGGATTAGCTGCGATGTGCCCTCTTCAAGGCGGACGGGTCCGGTCTCCACCCGTCCGCACGCACGCCACCTCGCCAGGTATCGCGAGCGGCGAGCGATACGAAACGACCTTCCATAAATTTTAATGTCCTAATGTCGTGCGCTCGATGTTGGAACGGACGGACGGATCAATCGCCAAGTATCGCTTGGCATCGCTAATTTACATAGCATTAGTGAGTGTATTGAGTGGATAAGTAGCAGTGAGAGGCCGGCTTAATTGTCATTTGATAGCACACAGGTATGTAGCTGCTGGTGAAGGCTGAAGCAGGTAGCAGCCCAGGGAAATTAGGGGGCTGGATGACAAATATGGGTGGGTAGAAGCTGGTTTTCGGTATGAGGGATGCTTGTCAAGCAGGAAATGTGCAGAATATTCCAGAGAAGAAGAAATACACAAAAAATATTGGTATGACTCACGCATAATTTCACTTTCACATTACGAATTTTACAGAATATTTATGAAACAGGGTGATTCATCGTTTCTGTGACTACTAAAAAGCTTAAAACTAACTCAAAATCCTCCCGACATGAATATTTTTTTGAAAGGATACCTTCTCCCTAACTTTTTTATAGATAAAAGCGGATATGGCGTCCGTTATTGACCACGCACAAATCACCTGTTTGAGGTGAAAAATAGTACGTTTTCATCTTCAGAAAAGAAGTTGATTTTTGCCTTATCTCGAAGAGTGGCCCTTTCCCCAAGGAAATTCCCCTTAGGCCGAGTCTGGGCGAAATTTCCCTTGACCTTTTGAGGCAGCGATAACCCAGTAGAGCTGGAAATTTGGACCTCCTGATACCACTCCTTTCTCCTCCGGTAAAAACTGTCCTCTATGGCAAAAAAAAACTCCAGTCACAAAGTCGGTTACCACACTATTGCCTCGGCGCAGTAGCGCTAGTTCTTTAGCCCCTTGGGTAATTGTTGCTAGCTACACGGTTGCAGGTAAAACCAGTACATGTGGTGAAGGTAACACTAGCCAGAAACCTCACAAGTCACGAGAAATTTTTCAGCTTACACGTAACAATACTTCCATTTTCTGTAGGATCAACTCTATTTGATTGGGAATGCAGGTAAGATACCGCGTTGACTCGGCTTTTTCTCGTTAATCAAACGCCGCTCTCGTCGTCAAACGAAAAACGTTAATCGCTGTTGCAAATCCTATCAAAGCGACAGCGAACCATTACTGTGACATCAGTTTACATTTGCTGCCGCACAAAAATGTACAGGTGATCGCACGAATAATCACATTAACCCAGATAAATACCGGCGAGAGCGAGCAACGGTAAAAAGGTGAAACTCGATGAATTCTCCAGATCCAAGACGGTAATCAGTGTTAATTTCCTTTCATTTGCATCCAAGGCCGGCTGGACCTTACGTGATGTCACGTTTCCTGCCTCTAAATTCTCCCCATCCCATTAATTGCGGTACATAAATCAACCTGGCTCCTCCATCGATGAGGCAATTGAGGGCAGCGGAGAAATTGAGCGCTCAGGTGAATTTTAGGATAGGCAAGGTGCAGTTCCACTTATTTCGGTTGAAATCACAGTGTCTAATTGGTTCGGATTAGTTAGTGACTCATGCCTGACAAACCGAAGAGGAAAAGAAAGAGAGAAGGAAGAACCAAGGAAAAAAAGTAAACATTAGCATATAACAATGTTATGCGAATGTAGGAAAAAGTTCCTCGATTGTCAGATTGAAAAACGTTAAGAGTCTAACATCAAAGCTAGTGGATACACCCCTGGATTGGCCCAAGCATAGCTCCCAGACTTGCTAGCAACTGTAGATAGCATATCTATGGCCGAATACGTATCAGAGCAATGATTCAAAGAAATATACCCTTCCGAACATTCGAAATCTCAGACACAGCTCCTTCCTATTCGAACATTCGAATCTTTCACCTTCTTTAAAACGAATATTTATCCGAATTTTTTATGCTTATAAATTTAGGTCCCGGGTCTAGCACATAGAAATGATATAACAAGACAGAACCTACTCATTAAGTTTTCGGTTACATTTTTGTTTTCGTGTGCCGTCTTTTCAATCCACATTTATTTTTAAAATATTTATCATTATTTGCTCAACACTAAAACTGATTTTTCTTGGTAATTTTAATAATCCATCTGGGTCCACGGAGCGGCCGGCGAAGTACCAGTTTCTCCCCCTTGGCTAGAAACTCCTGTGTCCGGCAGCGGTATAGAGTACCTATTTTTATGGCTCACCTATTGGTCTGAGGGATGAACAAGTGCGTAAATAAATAAATAAATAAATAGACATCAGGGATAAACAAACGAATGAATCACTAGCCATTTGAAAAAGTTCGGGAGCAGCATTGAAACATCTTATCTACAGTAGAAATCTCAAACAGGATTCGAGTTTGGGGGCACCATCTGCTATACCTGCTTCAGCTGTCACGAGTTACACTGAGACTATCATAGCGATTCTTATGACTAGCACAAGGACTAAATTTATTGGATTATGAACTAAGTAAATAGGTAATATACCATGTACAGGTTCCCTAGCAGTAATTGCCTTCGCTGTTAAACCCTAAATATCGCGCGTCACAGCGCTTCATTCCATTTTCATCTTCGGTGCAGCTTATCCATATCCATGATTATCCAGAGAAAATCCGACACATGTCAGTCTTTAGCCACCTGCAGCAGCATGCATACCAAGGGGAAAATCTATAAACTCTTGCTTCTACCCTATAATTACCACACAACAACCACATAATTTGGCCCACAAAGGGGTAAAGCCCCAAAAAAGGCCACAATTCGCACTACTGCTGGAAACATATGGTTGTAAACTGAGTACATGAATTTTGAGAAGACAGAGAAAAGTCCAAGGATCAGCAGGTTTAGTCAGGGAAAGGGAATTGAACCCGGGTGAAAGCAGCAAAGGAGTCGCTCTCTGCGAAACGTGTAGGAGCGGAGAAGGATGAACGTCGACGAGAACTCGCATGTGCGATCGTCGATAAATCATTCATTACGAGTTGTACAACTACTCGGTGACGACGCGCGAGCGAACGAGATTCGACGGACGATCTCCGTACGCAAACCGCTCTGAGACATGCTCTAGAACAAAAAACGAGGAGAAATTTTGTGCAAATTCCTGAAATTCATCCAGGATGGCAGACTAGAATGCCTCAAAAGGAGATGAATAGCAGCAAGATGTGCTCGAAACCGACTAAAATTGAACGAAACGTTCATGGCGCCGACGAAATAGGTCAGAGTAGCCGCCGTCGCCCAAAGAGAACAAGGTAAATGGTGGTGTTCCGCACGCGCACACACACACACCCAGCACAACGCCAGGACAAAATCCATAGGCCATTATTGGCCCTGGCGATGCTCCACTTTGCCCTTCGCAGTAGTTGAATGCACTAAGGTTGAGATTGACACTCGCTAATATCGTCTCGACCAGATTGGGTAAAATTCAAGTGATTGTTCGAACATTCGAATACTCGGAAATTTTTAGAGCAAGGAAGTCTGGAAAATTTAAAATTTTAAAAAGAAATTCTGGATGTATGGCTTCTCACTTCCGAGAGGTCTTCGATGTAGAAAACTTTGCTGCGAATGAAGGCAGGAAATGGAAATTAGGGAGTTTTGTGCGGTTTCTGCGAGTGGGTTCTTCCAAAGCTAAAGAAGTGCAGCGTCACCACTCCGGAAACCGAGAAATTCTGGGAAATAGAAGAAAATAGGTGATTACAAGGACACACATGGAAGTATGATTGAACAAAAGCAAGAATTCCAGTTTGCACGTTGCAAACTTGCTAAGTGGTTTAATTACCCAAGTTTGAATGTTTTTTCCTAGTGATTCGCTGACTCACAAACTGTCACTTCAATCTCTAATACTGGTACTACTAAGTATTATAATTATAATAGATGTTATACTCTGCTGCAGTGCGCAGGATAGGCTATTTGATTTCTTACATTATTTCTGTGTGCCTATTGACGTGTATTTCACAATTTCAGTTGTTTTGAAAACATAAATTAAAATTACTAGTTGTTTCATCTACTCCTGGCTAACTTCTGGCTAATGACACTGAAGATTTCTTTGTTTAAATGAATTTAAGGTGCTTCACTAACAGTGGTACTTACACATTCACACTTCCTCGTGTTGCTGAATCACAAGCAAGAAAAAAGAAACACTAAAAAGACTAAGGACGCAAAAAAATGCACCATGTTCTCACATTTACCGGTTGGCAGCAACTATATACCACTGAAATAATAAGCGCAACTAGTTTTGCCTTCAAGATCAAAGGTAGTAAGTATAACATACATACTACTGCCAGTTGAATAATGAATTTTTGCAAAAGACAAACTTATGACTATTGTCTCATTCTGACATGATCCTTGGGAATCCAGAGAATTCTTTCATAAGACCTCACCTAATGAGCTTTCTCCGTTGCACGCTCTCCATTGTTCGGGACACGAAATTATGCGAAGCAATAAATTCTGGATGCCAAGAGATAGACTTGCTATTCCAAGTTTACCGTCGGCTCGATCATTTGGACCGAACTCTCGTATGGGTAAGGATAGGGTTTTCGGGAGCCAAGGGATTTTCTAGAGACCTTCATCGTCCTAGGACTTGTCTTACTTCAGGTATATAGGGTACCAGCATGCGTAAACCCTCTTAAATAAATATTAGGGCTAATCTTGCTCTCATATTTTCCCAGAAAACGATCCCACTCCTGCTCAGAAAAAGTGCAAAGAGAGCGCTGGATCCAAGAGAAAGTGAACCGAGGAGGAACGGCGCCTTGACTCCTCTGCCTCGAACTTGTTTTCGCCGCCACCGTCCACACTCCACACTTCAAACCATGTCCGACCATAAATGGGTACAGAAACCAGGTCAACGCCGTCACAACAAGTGTTATTATTGCTAATTTTAGGTCGGTAATGGACCTTAAATTGAATTAACCGCCGTGAACACACGCAAGGTCAGATGAAGCATAGACGGAAATGCGCGGACTGGATTTCGTGAGATTTGTCACACGCGGCTTAACTTCGGTTTGAACCAATAGTTAGTTCTAAAATGTGTCGACTTTTAGGCCTAGAATCAAAAGGAACAGAGGTTAATATGAAAATGATGTAAAAATTCTTTAGAATGTCCCTAAAAACATCAATAAGTAACAGAAGTCCGCCTTGTAGTGTCGTTCAGAAGTAAGATGCGCTTCTACAGAAGTCCGCAGACGGTTCAACTTTAACTTCTGCGATTTTCGATCCAGGCGTCCCGGAAATGCCTCCTAATGGTTAGGTCCGCGTGCTGAATTCGGCCGATTTAGAGGAAGTTGCCGAAAAAGTCCAATTTCAACACATCTGGGTAAATGGACGTCTCTCGGACAAAGGAAATGGTAAACACCAGTAAGTGGAACATTCCCGAACGATCCGATTCGTTGAAAATAAGTGAAAGTGCAGGTGTTGCTGACGATAATCATATCAAAACAAAATGAATTCTCCAGAATCATAGAGTCTTACAGTAACATTTCGGGCGTCATTTAAAACATTATACTTCTCATAGTGGAATGTATGAAAAACTGTCTCGTCCAGTTTCGTCCAGTCCAGATAAGCGGAAATCCTAGCAACCACCTAATAGGAGCTCAAGGGACCAGGTAACTTACCAAGTGCCGTATGCATCATTGAGATTACCCAGGGCAAACGCCTTAACAACACACAAACATACCCGTCGTCAACACGGGCGTTAACCCGTTTACCCTAGGTAATCTTCCTGGAATCTTTCCAGGAAAACCAGGAAGAGAACGCTGCAGATGCTGTGTTCTCTAGGAATTTCTGGAAAGAAACCACCATGTAGATATCGAAAATTAAGCCGGCAAAAATCAGATGCTCCTCCCCTATGCTTGAATAAGATAGAACGGCAGATTTTTCAATTGTATATTAGAAAGGTGAGCTGAGCCAAAGAAACGAGGTGGATTCACGTGAACATATTCAGGATTACCTTCTAAGGTTTTCATCCAAAAAAACCCTTCCAGAATCACAGCGGAAATGCGCCAGCAGCGCTTTTTCCCATTGGAAAATGCGGTTTTTCCAGTAGAAAGTTTCAATTTCGAAGGAAAACCCCTTGCTACTTTTCTGCTACTGTACTCCCTACTTCCTTTACCCACTGCTACTTCCCTTACCCCCACCCCCACCCAATCCCCTTCCGTGAGTCTTGAGTGTTCATTGGTAAGGTTGCAAGGCTAATTATGCTGTGATAACTGTGCTATGACAACGATTATTGAGATATTTTCACCTCATTTTGTGTTCAATTTGTTCTAAAGTTTGCGCTGATAATAAACAAATAAATAAAAATCCGCGAAGGATTTGCGATTTGCTCCCATGCTTGGACAGGTGGCATAACGTGGATAGAAGACTTTTTGAAAAAAAGTACCTCTAAAGTAAAGGAATCGCCAAAATTTCTTCTTAGAGCTGCGTTAAGCCAAGGAAGTGTCATAGAATAGCAGGAACTAGCACAACATATCAAAAACAAAACCATAGTAACGTCACCTGACCAAAGAATTCTGCACAACAATGACTCAAGGCTCATCGCTAAGCGCCCGTAACATCGCCCCGTAGAGCACTTAGGTCGGAGGAAATCAGAATTCAGGCGATAATTGGCCTAAGCAACGCTGATGAGGGCACTCGAGCAGTCGTCGTGCATGTCATTAGCCAAGAATATCAAATCAGAGAGGTCAGCGTAGTGCCGCGCGCCCGTGCATTGCACTGCAATCCACGAAAAAATCCTTGCCCAAAGTCCCAGCCAGCGTCGTCCTTGATCCTCGGCGAAGCATGAACAGCCGGTTCACAGTCAAACGGTGATGAAGAATAGCAGAATAGCATTTCAAGGCAACTCTGGGAGGGGATACTGTAGGCGGCGGCAGTCGATCCAAAAACGACCATGAGAGGATTGAAATGAGGTATTCAAAAGAAGAACTATTATCGTGAATGGTGAGACGGGGCGCTAGGCGGACGGGGGATTGGGTGATACGCGGCGAACGCCTGGCGTCCGTTGCACAGAAAACCGGAATCCGTGCTGGTGGACATCATCGAGTGATACATGGAATTCAAGCAGAGTGCGCACTGGGCGATGATGAGGGATAAACAGGGCAAAGTGCAAGGGTTACATGGATTTCAGGGGATTGCTCGGGGAGAGGTGCTGGTCCCATCAACGCGGCCGCAGTCCGTCTGTTCGTTCGCGGGTCATCGCACGCCTTCTCTCGAACAAGTTCCTGGGGAGCATTATTCGTTTGAGTAGCAAGCGTCTTGAATCTGGTTTGTGAGCTCAAAAAACTCTCGCACATACGCGTCCGACGCTAATAGTACACGTTATAGTCGCCGGGAAAAAAACGAAATTTTCCGGGAATTCCCAGCGAGCGTCGGGAGTTTCTTTAGGAAGCCAGCATTCCAGGAAGACTTCTTCGTAGGCGGGGAGTGCAAGTCAAGGGCCAGATGCATCACTGGAAGGACGCATAATCTTCTACTCATAAGTATAATTACCGACGTGTAGCAGCAGGATATAAACAACATAACGTACGAGTAAACACGATGGATGCCAAGCAAAGGGTAAACGTGGGCTCGTTTACCCTCTTACCATGGGTAATCTCAATTATACATCCGGATCCAGGAAGAATTCAACGACTTTTGGGAAAACGGCTCTTTTTAGGTAAAAGGTCTAGACATAAGGAAAGGGTCGAACTATTTTATTCAACTTTAAATGATAGCTTAAGAATAGACATTTCTGGATAGTCTACTTCAAGCAAATGTGAGAAATGTCTTTGGATTTATATTTTCAAAAAAGAGGAGAAGGTGGGAGGGGGCAAAATAGGAATATAAGACTTTTCCTGAGGACGCATTTTACTACGAAATCAATTCATGCGATCCATCCCTTCTTCGCCCCTTTTTTCCTTGAAATAAATAATTTTTTTGTGGTTGATATAGCTAGTACGTTTAATTAAGTAATCTCATATAATCACGGTAGGTTTGAAAAAATACATATAACAGCCTAGTTATGTAGATTATGCTGATGAGAATCTTAGTTTTTCCACAACGTGGCTGGCACAGCGCAGTAGTCCGAGGCGGTGCTCATGAAACAAGGACTGGGACAAGTCTAACTTCCGGTCGGGTAATGGCTCCCTTATGGAGGTAGAAACAACTTAAACAGAAACAAGTCTTAGTAAGGCGTAAGGCCGTTCAGGAATACCGAACTATAACCACACTATTAGGACTTAGCTGGCTTTGAACATTGAGCTTATTGGCTAATAGCGGTCCATCGCTACTCCACGGGGTTTTTGTAGGAAGCGCTTGTAAGCGAGCGATTTGAGAGACATACTGTTGTTAAAACACCTGTGGTTTCCTGGGTAACTTTGTAGAATGAACGGGGAACTTATGGGTTCCGTGAAAATTCGGTGGTTTCTGAAAAATTCCGGTTCAACAGCACATGAACGGGCAATTTCAAGAAAACTAGCAGATCCCATTTGAAATTCGGGTAAACTCTGAAGAATTCGATGATTTCCATTTAAGGTCCAAGAAAATTGCGCTCGTGTTGCTGCCACATTCCTCACATTTTAGGCGAAATTTAGGTGGAAACCGCCAGTGAGGGGGTGATGTTAGCATAATGTTCATCTACCACGGCTATTTTACTCATTTGGAAGAATAAATATAATAAAAATGGAGTCGTAAATCAACTCCAAACATAGTTGTTGGGGGGGGGGGATTCTCCCGACAGCACCCTCAAGATGATGTCTGGTGAGCGTCACAAAAAATCTTTAAAATAGTAAATAATGTGACTGCCACAAAAAAGGATTCGTGTTGAAGCGATAATTCGTTAGGGTTCTAGTTTCTGGCTCCAGCTTTTTTTTCGTACTACCATTCGTACTACCACTTGAAGGAATAAATGACTAATTGGATAAAGATATTTAGTTTCCTCTACGAAGAAAAGTTTTTTTTTCTGTAATTTCGGTCGTTTATGGATTATCAATGGCAATGGAACATGAGGAAATCTAGGAAATTTCGGGGGAATCAACCTTGAAAGCTTTTCTTAAAGATGAATACGCTATCAGGAAGGTTGGAATGGTAAAAAGAACGAGTAAAAAGTTCTATTTGCTAATTCCGTACTAATATAGTGGGCACCACTGGACACATGCGGCACTACGACTGGACAAAAACCTCCGTTTGTAAAAGTAGCTCTCGTGGGAGTGCCCACAAGCACCCCAGTGCTCTCCGGCGTACATATTTGAATAGACTTTGCTAAAAAAAACTAAAGCAATCGAACACGCGTCTTCTCATTTCCATCTTTAGTTATTCGTAAAGTCACCCTTTCCATAAGAGGATTTACGACACACTTAGCAACTTCTCATTTTCGAACAACAATTCGCTCAGTTCCTCCAAGTTGTTGTTAACATTCCACGGTTCAAAGGCGAGAATAAACTGGATTCTGCAGAGATTTCTCTGGTAATGCAGCAGTCGGAGCCATAAAGAAACAAAAAGACACATGGATCCAGTCGCACAGCATGACTGACGAGTGAATGGAGCCAATTCACAAAGAACACTGAAGCCATGCACGGAACTGACATCACACGAACTTTGAGAGACATGCATGAGAACAAAGGAACCCTCGATCCACAAGCCTGATCCCGCTGAGAACTTATCCGTGACCTGAAAGTCCTTAGAAAAGAAACTCACCCTCTTAACACGCAGCACTCCGACGTACGAGTCGCTGGAGTCCCTGTCGGTGGTCATGTAGAAGTACTTGGAATCGTCGGCCAGCGTGTACGTGAAGAGGTTGTCTCTGCAAGCAAATTAGTCCTAGATTAGTTCTTCTAGCCAAATCCATGGCCCACGTACATCGCCTCGTCGTCCGGATCAGTGGCCGAGACGCTGATGACCGCCGCGCCAACTGGCGCCGTCTCGGCGACGACGGCATCGTACTGTGTACGCTCGAACGAAGGCGCGTTGTCGTTCTTGTCCAGCACTTTGATCGTTACATTAGCAGCGCCTACAACGAGTACATAGTGAGCTGAGCTGGTTTGTGGCGACGAGGAAAAACCCAGTGATTTACCCTCTCGCGGCGGAGTGCCTCGGTCGGTGGCGCGAACTTCGATGACGAACTCTCGTTCCGAGGGGAGCTCACGATCGAGGGCTCGCTGAATTGTCAGGGTGGGATGAGTCAGAATCGAGTCACGTTAGCTTGTTACAGTATTTTAACCCAGTGAACAATCTCTCCTGACATTGTTCAGAAGATGGCTCACATGGGTGGCGTAACAAATGAATGAACAAATAAATAAACAAGCACGTGCTCGTAAACAAGCTCGTTCAAAATACAGCTACGTATAAACTGATCCTATAATATTTCACCATAAATGGTCAGATTTTTATTGGTTCTTTTAGAACTCCTTGGTGCATTTTTCGAAACGTTCTCATGAGACTTACTCGGTGAATAAACGTTACAATATATATAAATATACAGAACCTAACGAAGTTTTGTCTACTTCAAACAACATGTAGGTAAGCGGAAGGCATTAGTGTTTGCATGCACCAATTTTTTTCTGCTGTTAATCAATTTTAGGTGAAATTTCCGGGAAGTATTACTTCCAATAACAATTATTTTATTCATTTAATTATTCATTTATTTATTTACTTCCCCAGAAAATGGCGTGCTATAGAAACTTGGAACAGAGGAAGGACACGACCACGAGGATAAGTCAAGTAAAAAGTGACCACTTGGGTAACATAAGTAATTAAAAAATCCCAAATCGCGTCACTCCACGAGATTCTCGAGCCAACTTTCCGGTAGAAAAATAGTGGAAAAAAACTAAGCGCTATACTTTCATAATTTGTGGCGACGCTCACTGGTCACTTTTCCCCGGAAACTGACTCAAAATATTACCAAATTTCTTTAAAGTGGATGGAAAATTCGGACTAAATTACTTTTGTGTCCTTAATTTAATTGCTATTTTAGAGTATTTTTTGTTGGTGACTCGAATTTATAGTGTGGTCGCTGTTAGAAGGTAACTATATACCCATACCATGTCTGATTAATCTACAAATAGTCAATAATTTGGTTGTATTCACTATCTTATAACTGTCATACTCCAGTTAAAGGCACCATCCCATCTCTTGAAATCGTTTTTGAGATTTTTATGTGAGAACATTTTTATGTGAAATCTCTAGGAGCTGCTGGTCACAATAGTATATGTGATTCCCTTCGAAACTTCCAAAACTTCCGTATTCGAGCATCAATTCTTGAGGAGCATGTAGGTGGAGCCGAGGGGAGTGGCCAACGCACCGTCTGAGTGGTTCACTCCCGCGAGAGTAGCTTCTGGGGGACCTCATACTTCTCGTGAGGACTCCTCATCGACTCCCTATCAGAGAAAAAACTGCGCTTCATGAGCAAGGGAGTACATGATGCGAAAACCTTGTATTCCCGCATTGGTTCCACCCACTGGCTCCTGGAGAATTGAGGCTCGACACCGGGTTTTTTCGGCTTTTAGCGGAATCGCATATACCATTCTGATCAACAGCAGGAAGTTCATTTTATGCGAAACTCTCAAAAACGATCTGGAGGTATGACAATACCTTTAAGCACCTATAACGTTTTCCTCACCATAGCGAATATTTTGCCCGAGAAGGGGTCGATCCGGAAAACCGGCACCCCATCTATCTCCTTGTTCAACACTATACTGTATTCAAGCTTGGCATTATCAGTCGTCGGATCGTCGTAGTCCGTGGCTCGTACATCCATGAAATACACACCGTCGCGAGCTAAATATACGTGTTTTTCGCGGGATAAATCCTGTACATTGAATAAACAGTACAGTGAGGTTCTCTGTTCTCCTCCACGTAGCCGTACAAGTCATCCGCGAAGATCGGCGCGTTGTCGTTGATGTCCTTGAGGTTGACCTGTGGAAAAAAGAACAAACATTTTGTTTGCCTGGGAAAATGCGTTATGCTAATGCTAAGGGGTTAACATAGAGGACAACCTGCACGTCAGCGTATCCGATCAGCCCTCTGCCATCGTCGTCAATCGCTTGGACAATGAAATTCCACGTGGGGACGCCATTCGGGGGATCTCGGTCCAGAGCCTAGAAATAGCTTCTTCCAACCCTGGGGAATGTAGAGCAACCTAGATGAAGGAGCAAACCTTCACGAGCTCAATATCGCCAGTTTCTCGGCCAATGCGGAAGAACTCGCCAGCACCTTGGCCTTCCAGCAGGTAGACAATGCGACGGCTTTTCTCGTCCTAGATAAATAGAAATAGCGAGAATAGAATTAATTAACTTTAACTTTTATTGCACTCACGGTGCGCTACAGACATAAGGGGAAAATTGCAACTATTAAAACTGGAACTTGGATAAATCCAAAATAAATAGGAAATGTCTCTCAAACCAGAACAGGATTAACCATAGAAATCTCAGAATAGAGCACGAAATTCTTCAAGAAAACAAAGCAAAACTGCTTCGTTAATGTGGCAGCAGGACAGTGCGGTATGAGTTTTCCGGAATTAAGAATTGTAAATTGCGGTGGGGTTCGATTTGATTTCGTGCTTTACGATGAAGAATACGCACAAGTTTCACGAAGACTTTGGGCAGGTTGAGAAGACGTAGGAACTACGAGTGCAGTTACAAATAGATGATTATAAAAACAATCCGGATTAGATGATGGTAATAAAGAAGTTACATCGAAACGTTTTCTCAAGCACGTTAGCTTTACTGCAGAATTTTTCTGATTCAGTACGTATGTTAGAGCTGTAAATACAACAAGTACTTCTGAGCTGTTTCAGGAACTGTAAACATCTATCTTCCGGGAATAAGACCAGGAAAAACCATATACTGATTAAGACGAGGCCAAAATTAGAGAGATCTCGAATTAAACTCCGAAATCTAGGATTCAATTGAACCTTTTTGGTTAATAATAAAAAAATAAGAACATTACCCCGTCAAATGGACGTTTTCTCAATTTGAAAGAAAAAGATCTAAAGCTTAACTCAGATATGATGTCATGCTTCTGGAGAAATCGCTTCAGGTGCGAAATGGCTACGATATCCCTGTTTGGCGTGATAGATTGCCTCATTACGTGAAATTTCGGCAAAAATCCCAACAGTCTTACGAATGAAAGTCATCCCAAACACATTGTTTTGATTTTTAAAAAGTTGAAAGTCAATTCAGATGCAATATTATAATGATTTCAAGGAAAATTGGGTGGTAAAGGTGGGACTGAAAAAAAAAACAGGCCTAGTCTTTTGATGGATGCGAACCATAAACAGAACCTTTTTATTTATGGAAAATTGGAAAGCAATTGCTTTAAATAGAAAGGTGAGAGTCCGTCCGGTCAGAACTCTTTCGTTAATAAAGTATTTCCAAATCATATTTAAAAAACACATAAAAACGTTTGATTTGACAGCAGCTTCAGTTCACGTCTGTTATAACTTCACTGCATTCAAGCCCTCAAAATGTTCCAGTTTAGTTTCCGACGTTTTGATACCGAATTCACTCAGAACCCTTACCTTATCCGCGTCAGTAGCTCGAACGTGGAAGAGCACCTTTGGAATGTCCGGATCTTCCTCCAGTATCGTCGTGGAGTAGCTTGGCTGAAATGCTTTTGTGCAAGCGGAGTTTCACCGTAACTGGACAACATTCAACTATTTACAAACACTCGGATAATCGAATATTCGAAGGGCTGCTATTATTCGGAAATCCGCCGATTTTTGAGATTTCAAAATTCAGTTAGCCAAAAAAAACGATGAGTCTTGAAAGCTAAAAAATCCATTATCAACTGCAACTGTCTAATGAGCTACAGTACCTACTGCGTTAGCTCAGGGGCAGAAAGCATCATTGAGATTACCCAGGGTAAACGCGTTGACATCACACAAATTTACCCGTAGTTAACGCAGGCATCAACACGGTTGCCTTGGGCAATCTCAATTATGCATCCAGGACCAGGGTTATTTCCTTTAAAAAACCCTATATAACGTACAACTTTTTCCTTTACCTGTTCAAACACCGGTGCATTGTCGTTCACGTCTTCCACATAGATGAACACATCAGTAGAGGCGTTGTGGCGACCATCCGAGACAAGTAGACGCAGATGGTAAACGGACTCTTGCTCGTAATCCAGAGGTTCCTGAACAGAAATTCGACAGTTTCAGTTGCACTCAGCAAAAATACCTCATAGATTACGAACCTTCACAAAGATAGCTCCACTATCCGTGCGAGCACCGAATGGGATGCGTCCACCCTGAGCGGCTACGACGTCATAACGGAGGGTAGAGTCTGTAAGGAGCACAATTCAGCAGCATTCTTCTGAAAAACTGTTTAGAAAAGCAAAGCCGTACGTTTGTCCATGTCATGCGCCTTGATGGTGATGATGTCGTGGCCAGGATCGGCATTTTCCAGAACTTTCCCTACATATTTCGGCTCATCGAATGACGGCGCGTTGTCGTTGACGTCTCCGATCACAATTTGAACTTTCACATTGTCTGCAACAGATCTCTTCATTAGAGAAACAGATATATAAGAAAAAAGGTGGAACATGAAATTTTACTACCATATTAAAAACATAAAAGGAGAGCCATGAAAATATCTAAAAGTAGAGAATCGCAAGAACTTTGAATTTGATGAATTTTATCTTCATTTGTTTGCTATTTCGAGTGGAAGCCCTACCTTTGTTAGGTCCGGTGGCTCCTGGCAACGCTGATGGCAGGTTGTCCCTCGCCTCCACGGTCAGTATGTACATGTCCTTCTGCTCGCGATCAAACTTGGCGTTCGGCCAGATTTCTCCTGTCAGTTCGTCAATACGGAACAGTTGGGCCCCGCTGTTGTCTGGCACGTCCAGGATGCGGTAGTGCACCTGTGAGAAGGAAGCTTTTGGAGAGGATAGGAATTTTTTTTTCGGTATTTGACCTTAAAACCACGAAGTAACTTTGCTCAGGAGGCTGGTTACGAAAAACACACTCATCGTGTACCGTATTCCATTTTCGTGGGGTTACGGTAGGCAGTGACGAGACTGAGGAGGTCCACCTCCTCACTATGACAATGGGTTGGCAAATTCTTTGTTATCTTCCACCGTGTTATCCACCTTTGTGCGTACCCATCCTACAAGTTTAGGACCCTAACCGACCATACTATGCGCTCCTACCATGGGACTGAGTCAGCTCAGGATTGTTAGGGATAGGGAATACCTAACACGGTAAAATCCTGAGTTGGATTTTCTGTGCATGCTCTAACGCTAGCAGAAAGTAGTGTTTCCCTAGCACCATTTACACCCGCACAACAGTGATAGGCTGCACGTATGGTATGGTTTCTGATCGCGCACAATAACTAGGGAATTTTACATATATATTCTGATAGTATTCGGGCTTTTTTCGCGGTTGCTCGAAACCTTTAGTAGTTTAATGCCCCAGAAGTTCCTCCTTTTTACATGGGTGTGGTAATGATTTCTTTTTCTGTTATGAACACACCCTTGAGGTGTCTCGAATAAATAAATAAATGTCTCAGCATCAGCAGTGTTCCGATTCGTAAATTCATTTGATATATTCTTTCTGTTTCCCGTAAAATTTATCTCATCGTCAACTGGACTGGCGAATTTTCTGGACGGCCATACCCCTTTTTTACCAGTCTCCACCCCTCGACTACCCCCCCCCCCCTCCACCAAAAATTTCTGTGCCCGCCTTCTGCGTTGAACGCACGGAAGGGTGTCAGTAAGAGGAATGAATAATTTTCTGATAGACAAGTTAATACAGCAGCATAAGTCAAAGTTGAGTATCAAAGGAAACCTAAATATTGAAGACCAAAAATTCTGTATCCTTTACATTTAGGTCTACGCTAAAAACCTGATGTCGGGGAATTATTCCGGCGATGATTACCACAAAATAAAAAGATTAGTGTTCCAATGGTCCACATCGAGCATCGTCAAGAAGACTTCGATATTAGTTGATTCCTTACCTCATTCTGTGGCCCATTCGAGTCGGAGTCAACTGCCTTCACAGTTGTAATGGGCTTGCGATCAAACCTAAGAGCAGCCAGATTAAAAATTGAAAAAAATATTGTACTAGAAAATGTGAAAATCTTACTTTTCGAGGTACTCTGCTGGAGTTAACTCCTCATCTACCGTTCCAGTAAAGAGATCTACAGTAAACTGTGGCACGACATCATTCACGTCTTCTACCAGCACGATGAAGGAACGAGACGACGACACATGGGAGTTCACGTCCTGAACGGCATCGAAACATTGTGATAACGTCCTGTGATAGAAAAAAGGTGCACAAACCGTGGCTGTGAGCGTCAACGTGTAGTTGTGAGCCTGCTCGTAGTCCAGTGGTTCCATGATAACCACCTCCACCCATTCCCTTCCGTCCTCGATTTTGTTGAATTGACGGAATTTCGAGTCGGGTTTGCCAGGACGACTCACAGCGCCATTGGTCAGCCTGGAAAAAAAAGCAAATAAAATATTCATACAAAACTAAATAACACATTTTAGGTAAGGTAGACCCAACCAGGTCTGTGCGTCATTAGCGTAAGGAACTAACGCATCGAAGCGTAACGACACTCTTTCCTATGACGTAACGGACCAATAGATCAACAAAATTCCCAATTTTTGTAGCGCATAGCCTTGGTTCTAACCGAATCGGCATGTTTTTTTTAATAATTACTATGCGCGCCTTCAAACATTTCCTGGTGAAAAGGCCCCAAGCCACCGAGAAAAACTCACTTATATACTATGGAACTCTTCGAACCATCTCCAGCCACCGCACGGCAACGCAAAAGCACCTTGTTCATCTAAATTACCTATTTTAGCCATTATTTTATTTTTTCCTAGGCTCCAAGATGATTTTAAACCAACAACGAACCTCAGTGTTCTCCACAACGGTCACTTCCTTCTTGCAGTCTGGACTCGTCTGCCAACGAGGAGCAGCCTGTTGTTTCTCGTGGATTTTTATTGTCACCTGAACAGTGCTCCATCATCAATAGGATCAGTCTTTAGGCTTAGTTCGAAGGAGTAAGAAGTACCTGAACCGTAGTGCGCTGTGCCTCTGGAATGCCATTGTCGTCAGCAACGACATTAAAGACGAATTTGTCCTTCTGAAGAGAAAACTTGAGGAATACTTTTTGAGACGACTTCCAGTGCAATTTAGTCAATGGAAAGATTGGCAAACTACTAATACCTTCAGATTCCTGGGAATGGGCTTCATGAGTGTGATCTCACCAGAGTGCTCGTTGAGAATTCGGAAGAAACTGGCGTCGTCTTGAAATTCTTCGCCTGCAAAGAAATACATAGATAAATGACTACAAAATAACTGAAAGTACCGAGCGATCGAATGGCAGCATTTTCAAGAGAATGCTCTTCGTATACCCCTCGGGGTACATAAACCACTAAAAAATCTGAATAATTTGAAAAGTTGATGATCTCAGGTGGAACAACCTGCAGATGGATCCGCCTCAAGATGATAGGTGACATTGGCGTTGTGTGGAGCATCGTTGTCAAATGCAAACACCGTTAGGATGGAGGTTCTAAATTAAGACAAATTTATAAAGTAGAAGATCGACATCTGAGTCATTCATGGTAAACACAAAGAGAAGGTTCCATAACCAACAAGAATCAATAAGGAGGAAGGATAAAAGAAATCTCTTTCACTAGCGTAGAGGACCTAGCCATTATAGTCAACACATTCGTGAACTGGCCTCGAACATTCGAATACCGAATATTCGAGGCGCTCGAAACCATTCGAATGAATGAATAATATTCGAACTGGGAAATTTCAAGAGTATTTGAATTCGAATATTCGAATATTCGATTATTCGACTAATTCCTTCTTTTAGGTCCCAAACTGTCTTCTAATATCGAATATAAGCTTCGAGTCTTCGAATATATTCGAATAGTGTCATCTGTCGAATATTGGAATTCGAATATATTCGAATATGACGATGTTCTCGAATATTCGACTCATCGAATATTCGAATTTTTTGAATATTTATTCGAATCCGAATGTTCGATTGTAACTATACTAGCCATCCCACCCCCTCTTTTCCCTTTGGGTTTAAAATCAATTTTCCTAAAATCGGAGAAAAAGTAGGAAAATTTTCAAAAGAAGGACGCATCGAGTGGAGGAGTATTGGAATCAACAAGATTGGTAATTTTATTATTCCATCTGGGTCCACGGAATGGCGTAGATGCCACTTTTTTCCCATCCCCCCCCCCCCTTTGGCACTGGTAAGCAATAAGTACGTAAGAAGACGATAGTTTTGCGTCAGCTTACTTCTAATCACTCATTTTCCTTACAGCTCAGGAAGGTTTGCTGAAAGTTTACTACTATTTAAATTTAAAATCAGTAGCTTAATTTTAATTGTTCATCATCCCTAGCTTCCTGAAAAGTTCATGATCAATTTTTTGATTTAAGAATTGTTTTTCCTACAGTCTTACTTGCTCGAAATTTAAAAAATTGTGAAGAACGCCCTATCAAGGGATGTTGGTCCAAGAGTGCCTTCGTCGCAGAAAAAAGGATTTTTAAGCGTTCTTATTGCCGAAATCAAGGTCTAATGAAATCTGGAGATTGTTCATCACAGGAAACTTAGGGAAACGAAAGTATTCCATTAACAGCTCGAAAGATAGTGAACGATATCCCATACACAAAATGTCAGCCATTGATCCGTACTCGTCTGAGGAGAAGAGGTTACTAGGAACTTCGTTTCGCTTTTTCCTCCTTTGTATATTAACAAGGCTTCATTGTTTGTCTTAAGGATTCTAATGGCTTGCTGTTGACTTGGAAACTGTAGCGATGAAGCATGTAAAAAGTAGACGTGAAAAAAAACGTGGAAATAATGCATGCGCAAACAGAACTGTCAAACAGAAATGTCTGGTAGTGTTGGAGCTTGTTGAAGCCCTTTTTTCTATGCAAATTTCACATCGGCACTCTCACCTATGAAAGAAATTGGGAAAAATTGTCTGAGCCGTGGATTTATCAAGTCTACCACAGTTTTAAAAGTTCCCTGGAGCACTCTTATCCTCACAGGGGAACAATGGCGGATGAAGCATTCATGGACACAGAATCTTGTAGAGGTTTGTAAGGGACGGTCATAAATAGGGGATTTTATTCAACAACGTGCGTCAGTCGTATGTCATCCATTTGCGAAGGATTTCGCTCGAAAACCGATCAAAGCAGCATGTCAGGGCTTTGTCTGGGGTTACCCTTCTTCAAGACGCAGTAAAGACGCAAGAAGCGCGCGCATCTAGTGTAGATCTAGTCGTCCTGATTTCGATCAGGAAGGGAAACTAAGTAAGGGAAACCTACTCACCCGACGGTTTCACTCCTCGAAATGCTCGTTTCATAGGAAGCCCGGTCAAACTGTGGAGCGTTATCGTTCACATCCACAACCTCGATGGAGAACTGACAGAAACCAATCAAGGGTCGATCACCGCGGTCGGTTGCCTTGAAAAACAAACTTCCGTGTACAAGAAAGCACAGAAATCTGAAATGAAAATCATTACCTTGACGGTGACGTCCTCTCGCGGACGAGTTTCCCGGTCAAAGATAACGTGTGGAGAAGGCGTCAGGACTCCGGTGAGCTTGTCGATGACGAATGGTTTTCTGGATTCGCTTTGAGCGTAGTAAAGAGAGTAGACGATCTGGCCATTTGAGGACGAGTCTTCATCTGTAGCTTCGACCTGCAAAAATTTCAAATTTTAACTTTTTCTAATTTGTTAGGTTCCCTACTATTACTTATATGTACTTTTATTTTTAATTAACTTTTTTACAATTACCTACACCCATTTGTTTGTTTATGAAAACAATTTTGTTCTATAAAGAACAAGAAACAAACAGACAAACGGTAGAAATACCTCGAAACGTCAATGCCCACAAAAATTTCTCAAATTAATGAAAAAATGAAGTAACACATAACTACTGCTTAACAACTCCGTGGAAAAAACAAACATTCACCACCCGAAAAATATTTGAGACGTATGTAAAAGGCCTATATGTCCTACATACCTTTATAATTACAGGAGGATCCTTCTTATAAACACCCTCTTGGATCTTTGCCATCTCCCCATAGCTCGCACACGCATGGAACTCTGGCTTATTGTTGTTGACATCCTCGATTCCTGAAATTCCAAGGATCACCCAGCAAATAGACCGCTGATTAGGCGAGATCCATACCTATAAGAACAGTAGCCAGGGCAGTGTGCTGAGCAGACTCTGTGGAGCAGCATGACCCATCGTCCCGAGCGATCACTGTCAGATTGTAGGGGGAGTCGTTCCGAAGCAAATCAGTCGCATGAACTCCAGCCCGCAGCTTGATCAATCCTGGATTCGGGCGAGGATTGGACTCGACTCTCTCAAATACTTCGTTTGGCACAGAAGTGAGAACAAGAATACCTGTATCCTTGTCGATATGGAAGAGTGTGGTTTCGTAGGTCTCCTTGCCGTTTTTATCGACGAAAGCATACTCGACTTGATCTCGATCTGGATCTCGAGCCTGGAATGAACACATCTGCTAGAAGAAAGATCGAAAGGGTTGAACACATCTGCTAGAAGAAAGATCGAAAGGGTTGAAGTGATTGGGCTTCATAAGGTAATTCCGGAATTCTCGTCTCGATAAAAACTAAAGGTCAGCAAGAACCAGTAAATACTCTTTAGATGGAATTATAATGAGACATTTAAACACGTATGCAGGCAAAGTAGTGTTTTCGGATGAAAATTGGATACACATATGTAAAAGAAACTTGATCGAGTTAAAGAGAAAGATAGTGAGCGTGTAGACCTATTTTTTCAAAGAAGCAATTATATTCTAGTAGAGTGCATTTGAAGGGATAGGGCTGCCTTTCTCAAAGATTTTTATAAGAAGATCCTATATTTCTTCCCGAAATATAAGCTTACAGTCACAATATAAAATATCTGGAAAGTATTCTGGTGCACCGGTGCAATACCTCGATGAATTCCTGAAGTACACACTAAATGTGTATGCTTCAGTGGAGAATACCAACAGGAGAGGTGGGGGGGGGGTGTAAAGGAAAAATGGGATCTCCCCAAAAGAGAGGACTTGACCAGGATTTCAGAAATTAAGTTTTCATGTGCAGTTTTGTATTGTGTCGAGCCGGATCAGGTTGTTGGAGGATACATAAATTATGTCGGCTGACTTTTAACGCAACCGACGTCATCTGAGGCTTGAAAGAGGCTCAACATAATATTAAAGTCCATATCGCTGAATGCCCAAGTTTGAACGAAATACATGTAGAATGGAGTTTTTCTTTGTAATTTTAAGCTCAAACAGCTGAAATTGTGAAAATAGGGCGTTAAGAGTAGAAAAGAAGTTTTGACATCCAAAAAAAAGTCAAAAGATAATGCCGTCGTCCAGAAAAAAAAACATCTGCAATCCCCATAGGTTCCTAATAATTTGCCAAATTCAGAATTACCAGTAGGTGTCTCTTTCGGAAATGGGGGAACAATGCCAAAAGGTTAAGAAACGACACGGCCCCCTAGGTTCAACTTTCCGTGAACGCTGTTGAGAGAACGGAAAACAACACTTGGTCGTGTCTTCTTAGTTCTAACACTAACAAACCCACTACGAAATTGAAAAGCAAGGCGTTTTCTGCAAATTATTGCTGAGTTATGAAAAGGACACACTTCTTGGTGGTTCGAGCAATACTTGGTTGGAGAATACAGCAAAGCTGCCACAAATAATAGGTCAAGTAATCAAGCGAAAATGGATTTGGGCCAAGAAAGTGGCTAATATGGAGGTGAGCAGATGTATAACTCAGGAAACTTAAAAACCGTGTTTTGCATGAGATTGAAAGACGCAAATCCCACGATTAAGATATGCAACCTTTTAATCAATAGTTCTATAGCAGCAATAATCAAATCCATGCAAAACCCATGCATTCCCATGCAGAACCCATGTGTCTCCAAAAATCCGATGCAAATTCGATACAGAACGCAGGAAAAACCCATGCATACCCATGCAAAACACATGCAAAGTGCTGGTATAGAACTATTGATAAAAAAAACCGTGTTTTGCATGAGCGCATGTCTTAATCGTGGGATTTGCATCCTATGCAAAACACGTTTCTTTAAGTTCCCTGAGAAGAAGAAATAAAGTACAGAATTACAGTACTACAGGCGTGGAAGAGATCAATTTGCCGACCGAAAATCAGATGGAGAATTAGCCATACTTTGGCTAAACCAAACAGGGAACGATGTGATATCAGCTGATGAATAAATAAGTAACCATGGGGAGGAAACAGAGCCAGGTGACAAAACTAACGTGGAAATATGTATGTATGAAATGCGGTGGCAGTTAGCAACCGATGGAACACTGGCAGTGGATATGTGGACTAGAACTGGTTGCAGTTTTTACTAACAATACTATAAATGTGCTTCCCACACATTACCTGGCAGTTAAAGTGGCGATGAACACTTGTTAATGAGGGAAAAAAGTGGAGTGCAGAGCTACTGAATCAACAACAGGGAGGGGGGGGGGACCAGCTCTCATAGGCAAATCGTGATGCGGATGAGATACATTTGTAAATACCATAGTTAGCTGACTTCTTATGGAATTGAATAAATCTCGAAAAATCGCTTGAATATTCAAATAGGTGAGCACTAAGAAGACCTATTGCTACCCCTCACGATTCTGATAGAAATATTGCGCAGATTCTTACCTGTATTTGCACTACAGGAGTACCCCCTTGAGCGTCCTCTGCTATGTAGGCATTGTAGTGCCGAGTTGGAAAGAAAACAGGCGCTTCATCGTTGGTGTTCTCCGTTCGGATGTGTACCTACATTGCGAAGACTTCAGCTTCAGAAACATCTAGAAAAGTAGTAAAAGAGCTCACAGTAGCGTTCGAACTAAGCGGAGGATTCCCGAAATCCGTCGCCGTAACGTTGAAGCGGTAAATGAAGAAGCGCTCCTTGAACTGGTCCGCATCCAGCCGATTCTAAACGGACGAATTGAAGAAAGATATATTGCACTGAAGAAGCGGAGCCCATTTAGCGGGATTGATCATAGCGAACCTTTGCAGAAAGTTCTCCTTTGTCATTGATGGTGAAGTTGTCGTTGTCCACTGAATAGCGGACTCGAGCGTTGTCTCCAGAATCCTTGTCCTCGGTGTGAACTAAATGTTGGAAGAAAAATACATGTAGTAGGAAAATTTACTGAACACGACCGCCGAAAAAGCATAGTCGACTGGAAATCGTTAGCTGGTGGGAAAAATCAAACCTTTCCGAAAATTCTTGAAAAGAAACTTATGGATCTGAACGGCTTATTAAAGCCTGGACCTTAATGCATCACCGAGATTACTCAGGGTAAACATGTTGACGTCCGTATTATTGATGGGTAAATTTGGGAGAGCTAACGTGTCTACCCAGAGTAACCTCAGTGATGCAGGCGGCTCCAGGCTGCTTTATTGAGATTACACATGGTTAGCGTACCCAAAAGTACCCATTAACTGGTAATATCGACATGTTCATCTACGTGACACCATCGATGGGTAATTACCCCCATGGGTATCATCTTACCCGTCCTTCCAAGAGTACCACATCCGGATTCAGAGTAAACTTAGGTTTTTGGGCACAGAGTAAGAGATGTAGGGCTCACATAAGGTGACAGAAAAAGTGCCTCAGGCGTAGAAGTTTATTTAAATAGCGGTTAGCCCATAGGTCAAACAAGGTACATTAAACGTGAGCTAAGCTGAGACCCACCATAAGTTACCAAATGGCTCATAGCAAGCAATCGTTGGGCATATTGTGGATCGAATTCGATTGATCAACCCCCGGATAATTGGGTAAAGGCACTACAATGGATGGCAAAAGTATGATACACGGAGCTAAAGTGGGCTCCTCGTCGGTGAAGGACTCAGCGTGTAGTAATAATGGGCCCAAGGTGGTGCGGAACTTGAGGGGATGAAAAATGCTATGGAAACTTATTGCGTGCTTGCGTCACGCGTGCAACTTCATGATGAGGATTAGGCAGAGACGCGTCTACGGACACTTACCATCGCGTCGCGTCAGGCTGTTTTGCCTTTTTCGAACATGGGAAGAAACATCCGGACATGCTACAAAAGGTGGTCTAAATCCTAGCAGCTTTATATAGCGCGTTAGCTGTTCTTCACAAAAGAAAAGCTTTCGGCAATGCATATAACTGACGCATACATCCGACGCATCTGGTACAAATTGTCCCAAATTAACCCAATTTTTCGCTTACACGAACAGGTAATCAAATTCCTAAGACGACGGCTTGTACAAAGTTGAACAAAATTAAAAAGATACCTAAATTTACCGTTTTTACACTGAAGAGTTACTTTTCTACATTTTCTAGTAATAGCTGAGTTCCTTGTCAACTCAATTTCACTACATCACAGTTAAAATTGCAGAACTGCTCTTCCAGCGCACTATAGTCGGTACGTGGATGAAAGAAAATGTAGAAATTCTTCCTTTCAAATTATATTCGGAAGTCGCCATATATGCGGAAGTCGCCAATGTCAGGCCTACCTTTCAGTATCGTGTCGCCGATGGGAAAATCCTCCCTGACTTGTGTGGTGTAGAGGGGTCGACTGAAGATGGGAGCGTTGTCGTTTACATCACTGATTTGGACATCTACAGGAACGCTTGACTCCTTTCCGTCTTCACTGGCCAGTACTGAAATTGGCTGTTTTGAACATTTTCTCGTATATGTTTGCTCAAGGAAGAGTCAACACTGAAAATAAATTCAACTACAAAATGTGTCTGATCCTTTCAAAGAATGGCACTGAGAGCTACTGGTTTTCTTGATATTCATAATATTTAATTCAATGTCATCAATCACTAACATCTCGTACGGCCTTAAAGAATCTCTACGTTATTTTAAGATGTAACTCTTGTACAGCACCCGGTAGTCTAGAAATTTATTCCATTCCCGCGGAGAACTTTGTCAAATCATTTAAAATACTAATGCGTTATATGTTTCCTTTTTTCCACAAAACTGCTATCGAGCTAGGCAAGCGCTTGCTACATATGACTATGAAAGACCAGAACGAAGAACAAAACCACACCTAGGCGCAAGACAAGGGTAAGCAAGTGCAAATTGAATGAGCCGTACAGTAGACTTTTAAGAGGATACTGTTCAAGGCCTTTAAATAGGTTTGGATCCTAGATATTTGCGTATTTCTTTAGATCCAATATTACCAAGGCTTACCCGAAAATCAGGAATTCCCCATTCTAAAGAGCCATTAAAACTAGGAATAAACAAGGAAAGAGTAATGGGGGTCTGTGGCATTTGGAAATGAAATATATCTGCGAATATAAAGTTAAGGACGACGATCTCAAATCCGTCCTTCTTTTCTCCATTCCAAAAGAACACCATCACGAAAGAAGTCATGAAAGCTCTTCAGTACATTAAAATGATACAGTTTTTACTCCCACGCACCATATAAGTGCAAAAGTGTCGACACGGAACAGCATTGATATTTAACCCGTTGTCAGCATCCCAACCCCATATGCAAACTTTGAGCGGAAAAATACATGGTATCTTCGTAAAAAACCTGAGTAGTACCGTTTGATGAACAGTGCACTGCACGGAAAAACCTGGATTTTCCTTTTTTTCTTTGGTAATGGAGCTCAGCAGGAAAGGGACGGATTCGAGATCTGCGTCGTCGATTCTGTACATCCATGCTGGCCTCATATTGAGATACCCCGGAAATCTATAGTCTGTTTCTAGGGAGAATAGTTGGAGGAGAAAAAAAGAGAAAAAAGCGCGGGGAAGGTGAGCAGGAATCTCAGAGGGTACAGAGAAAAACAGGCAATAAGCAGATTTGCATAACTTTCGCAGCATTTGAAACGGACTTTGATGTCATGTCTGTTCCTTGCTAGGTTTTGATTTGCAGGAAGAATGTTCCTAAATTGCAGTTCAAAGGATCTTGAGTGGGATTTCTCAGGAAAGAATTGTATCCCATGGACTTGTAGCTGTTCCCACTCCTCACACATGGAAGACATTGAGCTCCAAGCAGGTCACCTCAACGTCGAAAACGCAAAAATTCTTGCCGTCACTCCATACTCGGACGTGGAAAAGTAATTGTTTGAACCCTGAACGCGGCCGTTTATACTCCATATGAATGATACCCTCCGCGTAGAATGATGAATTCCGTCGTCGCTCACTGTAGCGGTCACTAATAGAGCGCCGTCGGCCAATTCTTCGTCCTCACCATGTCATAATCCATTCTTATCCGTCAGCTTCTCACCGAGAAACCGTCAATTTTCGCCGATCCCATTGCCGGTCGCTGCTTTGAGGTCACGCAACGCTTAGCAGCTGTTACAGAATCGGACGCGCGCATAAATCAGTGCGGATGATCCACGTCTAATAAGTAGCGTTTAGCTGCTCGAGCGGTAACGATATTAGTGTGCACTAGCGAGGATAATCGTCCTAATGAGCAGCGGATGTAGCGGATGCGTCGTGCGTAACTGACACCCATGCTGACCGCTCGCTCTGTTACTTAGGTGACCGCTGTGTGGCTTACCCCGCCGGGTAAATCTTGATAAGGACAAAGAGGCGAGGATTAATTAAAAGGAGGAAATAGACAGGATGGCGGCGAAATTAAATACAGAGATTGGACCCGGGCAAACGGTCGAAAAAAAAAACGTATTAGATCCAGTTAAATCCCTTGAAATATACGAAGTTGGAGGGATCTCTCTGAGGATTTTTTCTTCTCGCCACCCACTTTCAGTGGAAAATAACGACCGCGGTGTTGTTGTGAAGAGAATTTCATTGGTATTCAAGCTTCATTGAATCAAAACTCGCTGAATATTTCCCTAATGTGGAGAGCTGGGTAGACCCTGTACCAAGGTTCTCGAGCGTTTTTATGGATACCCAGAAGTTTAGAATGTGGAAACAAGCTCTAAATGAGGATCACAGGAGAAACTGTCTATAAAAATACAAAAGTTATCATTGTGCAGTTATAGTACAGTGGGGAAGACGTAGAAGCGGTTTCAAAATGTGAACGGGGAAGTTCCCATCGGTTCCAAAATAGTCAAGCGAAAAGGTAGGACGAAAAAATTGGATTATCTTAAATGTAATATACAGGGTGGCCCATAATTATGGGGCAATAACAAGCACTCATTTAAAACTCATAAAACTCGGTTCAACTTTGTATGAAACTCTATCATGGTATTTTTGTTCGCTATTGAACATCAAACGAAAGCACGTATTGAAATCGGAAATATCCTGAATCTACTGCGTCGATGATGCGACGTTCGACAGTTTCGTTGACGCTGACCCGCAATATCGTCAACCTCACTGCCAGCCAAATGAACTTCTTTCCAACATTTATGAGAGAAAAATCAAAGGATTCCTATCCCTGTGCGGCTTTGACAAAGCCGTTGTACCAAAACTGAACCAGCCGAAAATGCAAGAGATTGGAATCTGGTTTTTTAGTGGTCATCACCAAAATCATCGAAATCTTCATGCATTTTTTCGTTTCCTGCAAACTGCAAACAGTAACAAGTCACTTCTATCAGAATTTGTTCCCAACCCTCCACTGCTTCGAACCATTGTGTAAGCCGATTTCTTAGACGCTGTCAACAATCTGAATACGCAGCGGGCCGAAACAGCATCGTTTAAAAAATGGTTTCGCGATGACGCCAGGTAAAAACCAGTTGGAAATTTCCCATGTTTTATGTGAATACTGAAAGCGATGACCAAGGGCTAACCAGCAAATAAATATGAATCCGAGTGAGACGCAGCAACCTGTAGAATAAATAGCAGAAATGGAAGCTTGCATGGCGTCACCGTAATTATGGGCCACCTCGTACATCGTATAGGAAGTCTCTCAGGAGATATAGGACGAGGTCCACAGTTCCGGAAATGAACGGGAAACCCCATAGGATCTGAGAAAAGGATTTTTCACAACATTGTGCAAAGAAAACTTCACAATAGATCCAGGAAAAGCAAGTTCCCGGGGTAACGAAACTAGTACATATATCGGGACTCAAGAGCTAACGTCCTGGCCAAAAGCTTATGTTGCGCAGCTTCAGTACGCCTGGCTGTTTGCCTGCTTCTCTGCTTGTTTCTCTGTCGGTCTATCTGACTGTGAGGAAAATTTCACAAAACCAATACTGTTCGTGGCCCGTTTTCCACAAATCTTTGATAAATCCGAAGAAAGCCCAAAGTCAATAAGTTTTTGGGAGTGTGGAAATTCCTAAACAACAGTGACGGTGAAGAGAATGGCAATAAAAAAATAAATGAAAAAAAAACTTGCCAATGAGCTTGTACAGCTTCGGCTGCGATGGATCGTCGTAGTCCAGAAGCCTTCTCAGGTGAATCACTCCTGACTTCGGGTCGATTCCGAACACCGAGGTTTCCTCGCGCTGACCACCATGGTAGCCATAGAGTGAGTACGTGAGTTCTCCCTTTGATCTACCGTCATCAATCGCTCGGAATCGGTGCGCTCGCACATCAACCACACTGGAAGGAAAAATATTGAGTAAAATATGTGTGGACCTAAATAAGCAAGGATTTTGTCTTGGAAACTAAAAATGCACTATCATCGCAGCTGCTAAGATGATGAGCGTCAAACTACTTGGAAATCTGTCTGTTTTACATTTAATACATTTGAAAAAATTATGAGTTAATATATGTTAGCCAGGAGCTACTATATATAAACATAAAGCATAGAGATCATGAAAGTCACTGCATACATATGTACGTACGACCACAAAACACTACATATAGTTCATACTACTGGATGTGCATGTATCAGGCATGGGTGTCACTATATATAAAATGCAAATACCAGAAAAGCTACCATATATATTAACTGAGTGCTAGTAACTACGAATATGTACATAGTAGCCATGAGAAATATGTACTACATGTAAATAAGAAGCTACCAGTGGCGGACGCCGAGAATGGGTCGGCAAATCCTTGAAATTACTTTACAATACATATATTAGTTTACTTTTATTAGTTTATTTTTGTTACTATTTTTTATATAATTTTTGTTAATTATTTATTATTATAATTAAGGTTTTTATTAATTTTATTTTCCGTCTGTGTCCTCAAAATGGCGGAGACCCCACTTTTTTCCTAAGCCCCCCCCCTCCCGCCCTCTTTCTGTGTCCGCCACTAGAAGGTACTATATCTGGGAGCTACTATATATAAATTGCAGATACCATAGAAAACTACTATGTCCAACTGCAGAAGATTAAATACTATTGAATATGCGTGTAGACCAGCTTCGATATGCAAACTACTACAAGAGTCATGAGTGCTCCTCCATATTACATACATATAAATTACCAAGTACTATATATTATATAACTGCAGAATGCTGCGTAAATAGAATATAACAGGTATGAGAAAACTTCCCTTATTTAAAAACAAAACAGTTCGAAAACGTGCTAAGTAGTACCTGTAATCCACAAGACTATCTTCAGCCAAAGAGACACTGTAATGCTGTTGAAGGAACTGTGGTGGACGGTCTCCGGCTAGAATCTCCAGCTTTGCCACTTCGGATTCCTGGATCAAACAATATTTTTGTAACTTCACAGTAACTAAAATATTAAAATCCCTGGGCCAGAGCTAACCTGCTTGGTTGAGTTGTCGCTGGGTGATTTGTCAATGGCTTGAACTAGTACACGATACATTTGTCCTTCTTTGTACTGCCTAACTGCTGTTCTCACTACTCCTGTGGCCGGGTCAACGGTGAACATCCCGGATGCTGAATTCGAGGGAATTTTGGTGGTGGACCGTCAGGGTAAAAGAGACTTCCAAGGAATGCTACTTTTAATTCGACCAAAAATCCGAAGAACATTCAGAAATAGTGCAGCTTTTTTTAAAAATATTCCTGGGTTATTTCTGGATCTCCAAGGCAACTCACGTTCCGTGTTAATCAGCCGATATTCAACGTCCTCGTCGCCATCCCCTGCTTCGTCCCGAGCGGCGAACTAAACAAGGAAAATTGATACGCAGAAAGTTTTTCGGCTGCTCTAGTCACCTCAGTGAAACACGATATTCTCCGAGTGGAGACATTCTAAAAGGGCGAAAATTTTGCTCAGCTCCGCTGAACATGCGAGCTGCCGCGTGCACAAATCCCGAGATTGGAAAAACTGCCGTTGGAAAAGAGTGAGAAATTTGATTAGACATTTGATCGGCCGACATGCAAAGCTGGCTGATGAGAGATCCCGTACATGTACTTTTTGTAGCATTTTTAGCTGAAGTTCAGGTGGTAGAACAAGGAACGAGAGCTAATTCCCTGAGAGACCATTCTGCTTTGAGGACCCTTTCGATTGATTTTGATTGATTTGATTTTGATTGATTTGATTTGATTGCTGCACTTTATTCAATTCTACAGCAGCGTTTTCTCGTTTTCGTGCCTTTTTTCAGGAATTTTAGTCCGCTTCTATTTTTTGTTAAATCCCTACCACACTTCAATTAATGATAGCGTGAACAGCGGAAAATATGTAGAATCGAATTTCATGGGAGAGATCATGCAGTGGGAATTTCTTTTCTGGAAGTCGTCTAGAAATTGGTCCCAAGGTTACCCATGACTCTAATGTAATAAATAATAAATACAAGCAAATATGGCCATCCTGAGCCTAGATTCGAACTTGCTCGATAAGGATAAATTTGGCCACCTGGGTTAATCTTGTGGGAGAAAAATTGCGAAACGCCACCTACACGGCATGCCATCCCCAAGTACGCCTAGAGGAACATGTTAGAATCCAAAAAAGTCCCGCTGGTTTCACATAAATTAATTTTTTAATTTTTACCGGGTATTTTTTACTCAAACAAATCCCAGGCACCAGTTTCATCTTGCTGGACAAGCCGCAATCCAGCTTTTGGCTCAATGTTAGCATTTTCGCTAGCAAAACCTCGCAACCGCGTCGCAGCGCCGTTGCGTCGCAGTTCGCGTGCACCGATATGACGGCCCTGACACATTCTGACATGTATACTTCGGATTTCAACGGGTCTTAACGGTTTTCTCTCTGACCAATTTGTTAGGAAATATGTCAAACGTGTCAAAACATGTTAGAATCAGTGGACGAGTTCAGCGGAACCGCGTCGCGGAGATCCTTCGAAGCGATTACGGAGCTGTGCCAACAATGGAAACAGAACTGAAACGGTTTGACCGCAACTGTACGAGAGAGAACTATTGTGTGATAATAAATAGTAGAACATTGGTCGATTTTACGTAGTTCATTCAGTAATAGTACAAACGAGCAAAATTTGCGGCAATATTACTCACGAAAATTATTCATTAAAGAAAAATTTCTGTTAGAATTACGAAGACAACGTTAAATATAGAGAGCGGTGATATGAAAGAAAAAAGGTAAAAAGAAGCTCAAACATAAAAAGAGGTAAAACAGAAAAACTCACCTTATAGACATGAAATCCTACAGGAGTCTCGAGTGGAACCACGGTAAGAAACGGGACCGGACCATTGACAAACGCTGGAGGCTCATCAACGTCCTCAACTTCGATGCGTATCGTTTGAATCCGAGCTAAATGGATGCTATTCATGCTGGGAAACCCATGAAAAAAGCAAGATGTGCGTTCCACATCGGTCTGTGCCGACCCCTCGTAGCAGCTTGTGACATGGTCCGGTCACCTAGCAGTAACCGCCAATTACTATGCTCATCAAACGCTGCGGATAACAATAGAAATCTGTGTCGGAACGAGCCGCTCTTAGACGTCCAATTAAGCAATTATCGTTGCTGCAAGAAACACCTGCGACTTAATTGGCTTATAAAATTTTGCCGGGCGTTCGCGGACGGCTGTGCATGGATTTTGAACCGTTGTGGAATATGGACAGCACCCAGACCAGAGATTGTGACGCATCATTTTCCCTTTAAGGTATGCTTTGGTAAAGATTTACCCTCTGGGTTGAGAAGTAAGCATCCTTCTTGCCCTTCATTCTCTTGCTTCTTCAGGGCACTTACCTTTTTAGGTTTGCAAGAGGCAAAATTTCATCATCTGGGTTATGAACTAAACATTTTACTATCATCTCCTCATTCCTTTGTTTTCGCAGTGCTTTAACATTTATTTTTCCCATTTGCGAGAGGTAAAAGATCACTACCGAGGGTTACGAAATAACCATTGTAGTAACGTACTCCTCAATCCTTTGCTTTTTCAGGGCACATCCCTTCTTCCCGTCTGCAAAAGGTAAAATCTCACCATATGGGTTATGACTATCCATTTTTAACTATATAGGGAGAGAATTGCGGTTATCTGAGGACCAATTTTCGGAAGAAATGTCCTTTCCAGTAATCCAGAGCAAATCTGGGCAAATCACGCCTCCCCTGGGACCCACCAGTAAAAGTGGACCATTTACAGGTGTCTTGGCAAAATTTTTCCATTTTCCCAGCGTATCGCCACTACACTGCCCCAGAGTGGTCCAAATTTCCCGCAAATGGTTCCTCTCGATAATCCTCTTCCAGGATAGTAGTTCCTAACCGCTGGGTCAGTGGCTTGACGCTTGCGCAACGCTAAATTGACCGTTTCTGATTGATTCACCCCAAAATCTCATAATGACCTTCCCTATGGAGAGCGGTATTGACTACTGCAAGCACTCGAAGCCCATTTAATGAGGAGGTCGAGACGTTCTGAGTGGCGCTCGGCGGACCCATCCAGAAAATGAGCCGCGGAATCCTGAGCAGAGGCTTCTTGGGATCGGAGGGCTTGACCCGTTATCCTTAGAAAGTCGGAAAAATAAAAAATAGGGGGGAGGAACCAAAAAAGGAAGGATTCGTGCAGTCCAAGAAAGGGTAAATTTCTTGCTATCCCTGTCAACTTTCAGGATTCTTCCCAAGTCGGACTATTATCGAAATGTTCCAGTCTCCCTCTCACCCCAACCTCCCCCCCCTCCATCCAGAACCGAACCCCTCAGCTGTGTATCTCTATGGTTAACACATCTGGCTGCCTTAACGCTATCCATATGCTCGATTGGAGCCGAAGAGCCGTCGGCCGTCACACTGCGCCACGCCACGAACGCGCAATTAAACTCCTGTAATTACAGTATCCCGCTGATTTGACAATGAACTCTTCTTTTGTTTCATGCGGTCAGACCACCGTAACCATACGATGCCTCTTCAGTGAACTCTCAGCAACAGATGGGCGCTTTTTGCTGAACACAACGGTGGTCGTCCTCCTGACGCGAGATGATTCGAGAAACGGTACCGCAAATGAGATCCTCATCCCCACGCCGGTCAACCCCCTCCCTCCTCTCCCCGGGGGAACCATTCGGTCGCTTATCCGGGGGAAATATGTCTCTAGTCAATAAAGCTGAGCGTTATGTGAGTGGCGACACGTCCAGCAGTCGTAAATTTGCTGTCCAAGCCGGGCAGTAACGCTCCCCAGAGTATCGCGCGGCCCGTTGACCCATTGGCATTCATTATGAGCAGTCGAGCAGAGCTAACCATCTGCATCCAGAGTTTCACCAGTGGATCGCTGAACCTTCATCCCCCTCCCCCGCAATGACCAATGGGTCGTCAGATAATCCAGTATGAACAAATGAGCTACTCAACGAACGGATTACGCGATGAAAGAGATCCTTCTCATTCGGCCTGGGAGAAAATGAAGGATAGCCGGGGGTAATGAAGTCCAAATGAGGGCTGCTGCCCAAATGTCAATGCCTGAGCCACCATGAGTGGAACGACTGCGTAGTAAGGCCCCGAGGACCAAGCGAATTCAAAAGTTTCTTAGCAGATACTCCCGAAAAATCGCAGCATACAAAAATATCAGGCATGCTTAGCGGACCATGTAAATGTGGAGTAAATTTCAGAGAGATTAATGTATTTCGCTGTCCAAGGAAAACGGGCAGCCAAAAATTTGTCGGAGGAAATGAACGGCACGGGATTTTTGCAGGACTAGGCAAGACAAAGATAAAGGCTGAAAATAGCCCTCCCACTAATATTAGTAATTGTGTATTGTATTGGGTCATTTGTATTAGATAACTCCGTGCTTCACGAACGGCAAACTTAGCCTGAAAAAAAAAAGTCACAGGGTCAAACTTGGCCTGCTACTTTCAACTGAATTAAATTTGGCTTTTGAGTGGTGAATCTTTTTCAAAGGTTTTACTTTGGTAACAAAATTATCCTGCTGAGTATGATAAAACCATCACATGCTTGAAATTCATTAACTTCGACTCCTCTAGATGAAAGCTCAATGAGATTTTGGCCCTGAAGCCAGGAGTTGCCTCCTGGCAAATTCAAAAGGAACGGTACAAGTGTTTTAGGGAAAACGTATCTCTCCATTCCTAGTCCTAACGGTTCAGAAGCAGGGACAAAAAGTATTCTAATTTTTTGCATCCTAGTAGAAAGAATTTCTTTACTCACAAGGCGCCTTCTGAATACTAGAAGTTCACCAAAAACAAAGGAGTGCCAGAGTTGGCGATCACCTGGACAACTAACTCAAATTCACGAGGTTAGCTGCCCACCAAAGTGTAGTGTTCACGCATGTTCTTGAATGACTGTCGGCTGTCGACTAATTTTCTTGTATTTGAATCTGTACATTATACTGGCATGGATATTTATTTATCTATTTATTTATTTATTTGAGTACACGCGAAGTGTTCCATGAAAAAAAGTAGGTAACCATTTATGACATACTAAGGGAGAACTAGAGGTATGCCATGTCATAGATGAGAATATTTTGGTCATTCTAGAAGTCAGTGAAAAATAGTGTGTTCTAAGCCTCCAACTTCAATATTTTCGGGAACTGTGCAGCAACCGGATAATCTAACCGCAAATACCAGCTACATATATAAGGAAGAAGATTAGTAAGAAAAATGAGTGGAAAATGAGTGGCGTATCCGCGGTCATCATAAGAGAAGAGAAAGAAATAGAATAGAACTCTGTCCTCAAACGCACTCGCTAGGAAAAAGTGAAACCTATAACTGATTTGGGGAGGAAACAGGAAAAGCTAGTGGATCTAGTACATACACTTGGCTAGTACACATACTTGATATATACGTAGTAACGAGTTGAAGATGGAGTCGGTTACTGTGGTAACTAGTAATTCAAAAGATTTGGATGGCCGCAGTTTGTAGGTCCATAAAACATCTCAAATAGTTATGATAGAGTGGACTCCTAAAAGGAAAAATCCAGAAAAAAAAACCCAAGCGTGAAGTCGTAAAAGATGACTCTGAATAATCAACAAGTAGTCAAAAATTGAAAGCCATGTCAAAACGACCACTCCCGTTTTGTTTACACTTTTAGAGCAGCTGGATGAGGTGGAAGAGTTCTCACTAGAATTCTCCTTGCGGCCCTTTATGCTGTATGGATAACTGTTCACTAGCAGAGCTCCCAAGGAATGAACGATAGCTCCAGTCCCTGCTTCTCATCCCCACCGCCGATGAGGTCATTCATTCAACGCTGTTCGTCGCCGTGTCGATCGGTGTCCATGGCGACCTTTGTTGATTCAAGGTAATTCATTCGTATGCACTGACATAGTCTGTGATATCCGGTGACATGCTCGAGCATATTGAACGCCGCAGAACAACATCTTCCCCCGTCGCCCTCGGCAGCGTTCAAGTGACCATTGCCGAGGTGTGTAGAGCCAATGGACCCCCCCCCCCCCCCGTGTGTGTGCCTGAGTCCTCGATGGCGCTCAAGGATTTTCGGTAAGAGTAGCCAACGCGATAATCCGTCAATCGACGCAGGTCAAGTGTATCACATCCGGAGGCGAACTGACCACCGCTGACCAAAACAAACACACACCGTAGGAATAGCAGCTTTTTGGCCAAGCGTTGGAAATCCGAGGAAAACCCTGGGAAAAGAAATGATAAAGGCAGATAAAAGCGAAGAATAGGTAAACTTAAAATAGATACATAAGCTATGGAAATATCTGAAAGAGAGGTGTGATAATGAAATTCGCCCACACGGAAAGTGTGTCAGGGTCAGGATGTGCAGAATTTTCCAGCTTCAGTTTCAAGCCTTTCGATTTGCGCACATTTAACGTCTCACCTTTACATCTCATATTTTACGGCATACGGGGATGTGAAACTTAGGCTGTCAAAGTAAATAGTAAATAAACAAACAGATTAGAATTTTAAAAAATTGGAATAAATCTAATTTAATAAGGCGCCAGCCAAGTAAATGAATAAATAAATAGTCATGGCTCTGCGTATTTCGAATAGAAAATTGCAGTGGAAATGAGTAAAACTAGAAGTGATGCATCTAAAATGAGAGGATTTCAAGGGAGAACGAGCACTCGAATTTCAAGTATAAATCCTAGAAACCCTAGTACTCGGAGAGAAAATTCGGAAAATGGGAAAAGCAAATACAATAGAAATTTCGAAGAGCCCACTTTAATCCGGGGACTAAGCAACTCAAATCCGCATCCTTTGCTTATCGGCTATGCGCATGTCATCGATTTTAACCACAATATCCCAAGATTCTAAAGCTAGCCTAAAGAGTTCTCTATGAAACTTGTTTCAAAAAGGCCTAAAATTCCCTTGCGGAGTGGAGAATCCTTATCTATTTACAGCTGGAGAGAAGAAATGTTTTGAGAATCACCACTGATGTATGAACAAAAACTGTGGCAATAATCCAATTGTCACGTTTTCATTCATTCATTTTGAAAAGCCAGTGCAGAAAATTTCCGTGTAATCCTTTCATGGTCCCTCGTAATGCAATCTCCCCGTCGATAGCTTGGGTCCTCTAGAAAGGCGACGATTTGTGACCACACACATCCAAACACACATCTATACCACCTGCCCCAATAATCTCGAAGGAATTGACTTCGCCGAGATAAGAATGGCCTGTCGAGGAGATTGAGAGGTTCCAGATTGCCTACTACCCGTCGGAAGTACGGCGCAGTTTATGGTGAATAGTTGTGTCTAGGGTTATAGGGAAGATTACAGAGAAATACCTTCCCTATTTCGATAATAATTATATAAAAATAGAAAAATCTTCCTTTAAAACTAGAAGATAATTTCTCTTGAAGATCTAAGTAGATTTTATACACATAGCTCTTTGAAATGGATTTTCCAAGTTTTTCCTTTGACTAAACATCGAACACACTATTCATTCCCAAGGCTCCTCTTATCCTTCAACTTCACAACAACCCACTCCGTATACTGGTAATCCTTAAAAGGTAGCTATCTTGAGCTCAAGCGCGATTGTTAGTCTCTGGAACTCCCCGATCAAACCTTTCCTTAATGACCCTACCAGGGCGCAGCACCAGGTGGTCATTGACCACCAGGACTTAGTAGCGTCTTGCAGATTCAGGGAGCTTAGCATCAATGTCCGGGGCGTAGTCAACCTCTAACCGTCTAATGATGTTAGAGACAAGCAGATTTCAGAGAGGCACTTCTGGAGGATCATCAATCTCGTGGCTGAATACCACCGTTGTTCAACCACTTACTCCATACCTACCCTACACACTGGTGCGCTCCAGTGATAATCAGGTGTTGCTCAACCTGTAGGAGACATATCATGTTGGAATTTTTGGAATTTTGACTGTAGATGCGCACCATACCAACGAGTATCCCCCCAAAGTGGCACCGTTGGTTTTGAGAAACCGTCTTCGTTTTTGAGAAAAACCGTCATTAATGGTCAAAAAGTGGTTTTTGACCATTTTTTGACCATTAATGACGGTTTTTTTCAAAAACGAAGACGGTTTCTCAAAAACGAAAGATGCCACTTTGGGGGAGAGTTGATACCACCCAGTTGCATTTCTTGGAGTTGACAGCGTATCGGAACACTTCCTCAAACGAGAGAAATTCCCTGGGAAAGTTCCGGGTTTGAGAGAAAAAATCACGCTCCAATGACATTTTCTTGTATCTGACAGGTCCTATAACAAGTTTAACGAGCTTAGCGGCATCAAACAGTTCCGTACGGTTTTTCGAGGAATTTAGCTTTAATTTGAGATATTTTAGGCTGTCTTCGCTAAATGGTACGCATTTGTTGCTGAAACATCATTCGTCGTCTCACTAAGCTTATTTATGTCATTTTTTAGTGCTATCTGCTTCTCCTGAAAGAACCCTAGTGTGTAGGTACTTAGTAGTCCATTTCGGAATCCGACTGGACTTAGTACTCCCCAACCCACACTGACCACCTAGTGCTGCGCCCTGGACCCTACCCTCCCGCATTTCATCTCGGTAGATCCAGGATGATATCCGCCTCCACTCCTCCTCAATCCTCGGCTAAATTGTCAACCCTTCCGCTAATGAAATGGCGTCGAGCGCCAATTTCTGGCCGCGCACGCGAGTAGCCAGCGATGAGCGGCCGTCCGGCTCATCCCCAGCGGAAAGTGTCACCATAAAACAAAGTAAAAAAGTGAAGCGGAATGAGGTTGACCTTTTCACTTTTTACGCCACGCCACGAGCGAAAAAAGCCGGTTTTCTCCGGGGACTATCTGGGCGAATGTGTTGCCCACAGCAGCTTTAGTTATGATCCCCACGCTTGACGACGACGATTGCAATCCGTGGGGTATATCCACTCAGTGGCGCAAATCAAATTTTGCTTCGAATCATACATAGCCTCGATATGTCGCCACGCGTCCGCGGAAATGCGGCCTGAAGTGCTCGAGAAGTCCGCGTGCGGGTGTGGGTAGGGCGAGGATGTAAGGTCAGTTCTCAGAACCCCAAAGACAAGTTGTCAACCCAACTTTGCCCCAAAGCAACTTGGAGACAACCGTCTAACAAGCAAATCGATGTCGACAAGTTTGACGTCATAATGCTATCCAAAAACACGTTGTCAGCAACATTTTTCACAGCAACTTGCCGACAAGGAAGAGCCAAAACAAGTTTTCGACAAGCTTCTGGACCAACAACTTGTCGACAAGAACGGGCGAAAACAAGTTGTCAATAAACGTTGGAGTGAGCAAGTTTCAGATGCGATCAGAAACTTGTTCGCCAAATGATCGTGAGTTCTGGGGTTCTGAGTCAGGAGTGTTGATTCAGTAGTGAATTCACGGACGTTCCCGGGGAGATTGCGGGTTTTATGGTGGTGCAGGTAGGATAGGCTGTTCCTGTGGAAAAGTTGCTACAGTTCACCGCCTTCAAAGTACTTTTATATTCCTTAATGCGACGAATTTCTTGCACAAAATGGGCCAGGTTTTGCTTTAGAAACCCTTCCACCGTGGTTCTGCAGTCAGTTGGTCTCTTCTCAGAAACATCCATGAATCCCATCATAGGCTCGAGGAAAATGGAGGTAAGGTTCCAATTAGAGGGCAATCAAAAGAATTCGAGAATTTACCCAGGAAGGCCCAGAAATTTCGTTTTCCAGGTTAGATGATCCCGAGACGGGATGCCGGGTTATCTAACACTGCCGAATTTACCCTTTGGCTTCAACCTAACCTCCCAAAACATTCCCAACCTTCTCCAGGGACCATCTCGTCCCCGCGTGGGACTCACTTTCTAATGGGTCGTCATTTGTGGTGCAGCTGTCGTTTTCCTGCTATCAGTGATGCATCTAATCCCATTATGCATACGCATACTCCTTCGAACACACGGATTGCTCTGCGTCTGTTCACGTAGCGTGCTATTTTGCATCAACACGGCTGATCTCCATATGGCGCGATCCAAGACGTCTGCGCCAAAGAATATTACTCAAACAAAGATGCTTCTTTTTGGGGTGAACTCTCACCCCCCCCCCACCCCCTCCCCATGGCAGCCACTCCCCTTCTCCAAATGCGGAAATCCTTAATCCCCGTAAACGGCTAGTACTACGGCTCGCATACATAGATCGCCGGCCGATAACACCGACTCCATCCATTTTGCGGCAAAAGAAGCAAAAGCTGGCTGAGAACCGCGCTGGAAAGATTCCAGTGGAGTCTTCTGGCAAATCCAGGGTCTCCACTCCCCACAGAATCCGACAATGACCGATGATCTGTGTGCCATGGGCATGAAACGAGTGCGAAGACGCTTGATGAATTACGCTTTCATTGCCGACAACGAGCCGCGCGTCCCTTTAGCTGCTGCGGCTTTCAGGTCCGCGGCAGATTAGCATATGCTGCTCCATTCATGTGTCCACCTCATACATTATCAATTATGGAACGCTAACGACATGACGTGATTGTCTCGTGGCAAGCGGTGCAGGTGCAGGTGTGGAATGTCCGCGTGGCGCGGGCCTGGCGGAGAGTTGGACGAGTTCATCAGCTATTCTATCGCTTGCTTTGTTAGAAATGTATATTGTTAGCGGAGAAAGTGCAACGATGGAAGGAGGAGGAGCATGGTCGGATGATGACAGGGCTAAATTTTGACGTCATGGAAATAATTTCCTTTGAAGGAAATTGTCACAATCGAATCAAGCTACCGCCATTTAAGGAAGCTAATACTCAGACAAGCCGTCGGAAGCACCCCAGCAGAAGGAAATCTCGGTCTTGTGGTTGAGAAGCGACAGGCGCAGAGATAAAAAGATTCGGAATGAGCGCAGCTGAACACCGAAAGAACCGCTTTTCCGCTGCGGTCCTCGCGAGTACATGAAATTTTGCAGCAAGAAACCACATGAAAATTATTAGAATATTGAAAATCGAGTTGAGATCAGTTAAACGGTTTTTTTGATTGGATTGGAAAAGTCTAGCTGTGCAAAATTTAAAAAAAAAGACGTTTCATGAGTTAAGTGGGTCGAGAAATTTTTTCTGACCAGGAAGGATGTCAAAAGTAGCTCAGGCATCTTCATTTCCTTTCCCTTCAAAAGATCTACAGAATCCAGGGGGAGTTCAACGTAGTATGTATGGAAATGGAAATGGAAATGGTTTTGAATAACTCTGCCTATTGTTGTAAATTGAACTTTTGAGGAGAAATTTCATTTATTTATTTACTTATTTATTCATATGTACTCAGGGTGTTCCATCAAAATCAAAAAAAGCTAAAACTAAATTTAAATCAAAAATTATTTATAAAACCAGGAAATTCCATTCAAGAAAAAACAAGGGGAAATGAAGAAAACCTTGAGAGGCCTAGATGTCATTGATCGGAAAAAAGTCTGGACCCCCTGGTTTTAAAATATTTTTTATCTGAGGACTGATTTTTCAAAATTAAGGCCTGGTTTTTGTTTTTGGCTGCAAAGTGAGCCGTGAATTCAGTGTCACTGTAAGCTCCTGGAGAAAGATTTGTTTCACACAATCCCTCCCCCTCTTGACCTCACAGATCCCCCTTCCCTATCTCCCTGACTTCGAACAGTTTTTGGACCATGCAGGACCTACTTGTTCCCCCTTTCCCGCACAAACTAGTAACGTAGGTGTACGTCCGCTCTGCGTCGCCTCTCATGCGCTCAAATGGCTCGATGCCAAACTGACAGCTCCCGTCACTTATAATGCACTCATGGAACGAGAATCTACCGCCCGCGCGACATCAATAAAATCCAGCACATTTCCGACGTGTCAGCCGAAAATCGATAATAGAAAAGTGCAAACATGGTGCAGAAATCGTACATTTCTTTTTCGCGTCGATTTCAATCGTTTCGGAGAGTTCGCGTGTCTTCTCGTAGTTCAGCAGCTTCGTCACTTTCACTGTGCCATCGGCCAGGATCGAGAAGTGCTCCCTGACTATCGGCGCCGCCACGATCTGCTCACCGGTGGCTAGCGGGATTCGCTGAAATTTGCATTGCAAAGTGAAGCAAATAATAGGTGCTAACACCTAAAAACAACGATGGAGTGGGTTAATGAGAGGTGGTGGAGCTGGCAAAGAAGCCTGACTCAGAAAGAAATGAGTCAATCCGAGAAAACACAGGTTTGAACCAAGAGAACGAGAAAAAAAACGGTAAAGAGCTAAAATACCTTTTTAAACACTTCCTTCGTGTTTTCCTTAACGAGGATCACCACAGGATCGGATAGTTCTCTTCGAAGACGTCCAGATGTCCTGCTGGGCTGATCCTTTTTGTTCTCCACCAGCACGGTCACGCTAGCCGTTGACTCCTGGAAAGAATTTCTTTAAATGTTGGTAATAATATGAGAAGAAGCTGCTAATGTTTCATAGACGTTCCGTCTCTATACCCCGTCCCCCTCCCTCCCGCCCCCTCCCCCGCTCCCGAAAAAAAAAGACTGGAAATATTCGGGAGCAAAGTGGGAATTTCGAATTATTTCTGGGAAGTAACTGCTAGGGTTTTTTTTCCAGAAGAATCCGCCCATCTCCTTTGGAAAACTATGATTACTAGGAAGTAAATGCTTTCTCTGAACAGTTACCTTATCTGTTCCAGAAAAAATGGGATTACTTGAAAACGAAGTGAGAAAACCTAGGTATTCTGAAGCGCCTATGTCAGTTTAACGTTGGTTAGATTGCTCCCTCTTTCCCGAGACTTTTCTTAAGGAGAGGAATGGAAGAAGAATCGTACTGATATCGCAAAAAATAGTTGATGGTAAAAAAGATAGTTGAGAGGCTGTCTTTACATCATCAGTAAGGTCGAGTGCATTTCAATACCGGTTGCCCATATTTTCAGGAAAAAATGGAACTACGTATGTGTGCGTGAGTATGATGAAACGCCAAGAAGGTTCCTGTTATTAGTGTTTCTACAATTCTCCTAAGATTTCTGGACAGATAAGTACAGGAAACTTCTCAGTTCTGACACAACAGAAAAGTTGTAAGAGCAGTTGGAGATTGAATGGGAGTTTGGTTCATTCTCTGGAGCGTTAAGCTCATGGAAAGTTCAGCATGAATCAACTAGGGAATATTTTTGTCTGTGCATATTCCTAAGTGAATTTCCGGGAGTTGCTCTATTTCTGTGCATGATGCTCCAGTATATATAGTATACGCTCTCACCTGTCCTATAGAATTCCTTGCCACGACTTCCAAGTCATACTTCCCGGGCGGAACATCCGATGTCGTGAAGATTTCTCCAGAGAAGGGCACAATGTCGAAAAAGGACGAATGCCCGTGGCGTAGGCTGTACTGCACAGTTCCCTTGACAGTCCTGAAACGAAAGGTTCTTTCTACCCTTGTGAGCCCTTCCTGGAGAAGTGCTAAGCACTCGCGCCGCGGCTCTTCCAGACGAGTGATGATTTGCTCGGGAGTAAATTGTTTTCCCCCGGTGCTGGCTGGTATCAAAATTAGCTGCAGTTATCGGCGTCGGCCGGGGCTTAATCTCATTGAGTATCGAGAGCGCGAAAACAACGTGGGCCCATTCATTAGTGCGAGAGGACATCTCATGTCCCCCCGAGCAGTGTTCCCCGGCTGGTGTTCCCCCGTCTGCTCCGCGGGTGATTACGCTAAGAAATGTGGCTCTTCTTTCGGAGTGTGTAATTGCTCCCCAAAGAGGAGACGCGGCGCCGAATGAGGAAAGGAATTTCAAATGGATGTCTGTGGTGAGAAGGACTCACAAAAAACGAGGAGCGACGTGCGGGTCGACGGGAAGCGATTCATAAAGAAACATCATGCTCAGCGTCATTTGGTGGAAAATGTTAATGGTGAATCGTCATCTGGGAAGACGTGGGAAGAAAATAACAAGTAATGTGGAAGATGCAACAAGAAAAGGCTATGAATCACCGGGGAAGGTGGGAAAATCGATGCAAAGCGTTTTCTTCTTCTCTTTTTAAAGAATTTTCTGTTGACCGCCGGGAAGATAAACAGACCAAGAGGCAGAGAGTTGAAAATTGAATTTTGAAGAGTTAACTAATTGAATTTCCTTTCGTTTCTTTTTCTCCAACCATTACATTATTTCTACTATTTAACAGAATGAAGAATACCCAGAATGGATCCTTGAAAGGCGAGGGGAACACTGGTCTTCCAGAGCAGTGGCAGAGCCAACAACGACCATTGCCCAGAAGGCAGGAAATAAACGAGGTGAAACAGAAAATTTGTGTTAAAAATGAGAATGGTCGAGAAATAAGGACTCCCACCCCCCCCCCGCAGAAGAAACATCCACAGTTTCGAGAAATCTCCAGAAACTCCAGAAAATGAACTTCATTCGAGTGAACAAGCACCATCAGTGACGCACATACCTCGCATTGACCCTCATAACTGTCGCTTGACTCCTGAGCTCAGCCAGTGACGTGAAATAATGCGAGGCGTCGAACTTCGGTGGTTCCAGAGCGGCCTCCTGCACCAGGATCGTCACCTTACAGGTGGCGATCACCTTCCCGGAATCGTTAAACGCTCCAAGGTAGAAGTCCATCCGCTCGGGACCACGATTTTCTAGCTCATAGGAGAGTTGGATCTAAAAAAAAGAAAATGTCTCTGCTTTTCTAGAAGTTGAATGTGCCAGACGAACCAGTGCGAATCCCCTTCCTTTCGGGTCTTCTCTGCTGATGATTGTGATTGGAAAGCCTTCAATGGACGAGATGGGAGCAAAGCGGACCGTCTGCGCTGGCGGCGAGCCTTTGATGGCGAATGGTCGCGAGAACAGTAGCAACGAGCCGTTTTCGGTCTTCTCAGAGATCGTTGTTTGGTAGTGATCCAGAAGAAATTTGGTGGGGCTGTAAAAAGATGAGTAAGAGAAAAAAGTAGATAAAGAAAACAATCCAAAATTCAGAGTTTGTAGTGAAATCCTTGAATAAATGGCTCATTTTTTTCGAATGATTTTGGGCTTCGAAAAAGAAAACGTCCAGAAAAGCCTTGATAGACTTCACGGATTCATTGATAGCCAGTCATACTTCAGCATCAATACATCGTCACTAGTTAGAAGAGCACAGCTAAGGGAATCGCAAAATTGTAAAATCGAATTTTTCAGGAATATCAGTGTTTTGGAACCTTTTTCTACAACTACCGTCTTATTCCATGACTAAGAATCTTGACCCTTCATCTATTATTGGATCTCAGGCAAAAAAAATGAGTTATACGGACAGGGGATACCACCCAAACATGAAAAGGATCTTTAAAATCTACGAAATTCCAAGAACAAAGTTTAAATTTGAGGAAAAAAATGCTACGCAGTGATATTACCTGTCAGTTATTTCGACGTGTACTGAAATCACTCTCTGGAAGGAGTCCTGAGTGGCCATGATGTAGATGGGGATGCGGGTGATGTTCTGCGGCAGTGGACGAGTTGTGATGAGCTAAACTATGTCGTTTTGCACCACCATTCTCTCATTTCTTTTTCGAAGATGGTCACCTATAGCGCTGAACCAAAAACACTCTCTTGTCAAAAGGGAAACATACATTTAAGAGAATTTCAAGACGTACAAATAAAGTTATGAACCTAGAAAGCGTGCATGAAAATATGTATACTCTGAGAAATCAACGTATCTCTGCACATAGAAAAATTTTCCAAAGAAAAGGGTGGAAAATCAATGTGACGTCAGCAAACCTGGCCGATATCATTGATGTCGAAGTGGCGGAAGTGCGGTGACGGAAGAATGCTAAGGATCTCATCGTCGGCAGCCAAAAGTGTATGTCGAAGATCGGCGACGAGCCATCCGACGGCTGCATCTCTTCTCACTACGAAGGTTGGACGCTGGAAAAGGTAAAATCCAAGAATCTGAAGATCGCTAATTTTGACTGTGCACGCTATGCCTTCCTCAGTTTCTGCAATCGTTTTCTTTCTGCCTTTTCTCCTCTTTTCTCAGGTTTTTTTTGTTAGGCTCGTTTCCTTTGTTCTGCACGTCATTTCTTTCAAGGTGAAGTAAACAAATAAATTAGTGAATTTTCTACAAGCTGTTGCTTTTTCGTATAGTTTGGATACCATACAGGGATGAGTTTTCTCATTCAAAGAATTTACTCATAAATTTATCTGTTGATGTTAGGAATGTGTGACAGGTCCAGAGAAAATTCAAAGAAAGTAAGAAACGAGCGCAGACAAGCTAAAGCGCTTAGAAATTCCTTGCTTACACAAAATTTCATTGTTTTGTTTCTATTTTTTCTGGCTTTGTCCCTGATGCTAGTTTGAGCATGCCCACCCCGATTGGAGGAAAACACTGGATTTTTCAACAAATTTTTTGGGACTTTGAGGCGAAATGTGTGTTCGTGGAAGATTTCTTGGAAAGCTACACCATTAGTCGAATGTACAAATGTATGCATACATGTACATGCGTATTTGTAATTGTGATTGTTAACCTCTACCCAAACAATTTCCATTCAAGGTTGATGGTCTGTTCTGGACCAGGCCTTGTCATTGAGATTACCTAGCTGAGCATGTTATCGCAGTCACATTTACCCCTGCCTGAGATACAATAACATGTCTACCCAAACGTAAACTTTCTCGTACCCAGTTTACCCAGTTTCTACCCATGGGTATCATATCCATGGGTATGAAAGTACCCAACCTCCAAGTGAAAAATGCGGGCCCACTTGGAAAACTATCTTCATCCACAGGTGAGGAAATAAAGTGTTAAAATTTCGGAGAAATGGAGAAGAACAAGGTTGCATTACACCAATTTCAAATTTAGCAAGCTATGATTCCACAGCTATCGTTTTTCTCGATAAGTCGCTGATTTTTCAATTTTTTCCAAGATAAATTCAATTCTTCCTGTTCAAACAAATCCCTGCTTCACTTCAAGTGCTGAAAGCCTGGTTTTGCCCTCGCTCCATGTTTTTAGTGAATTCAATTACAGCACTCCTAATTTAGACGTGCAGGCTTTTTGAGAAGCCGTTGCCTGTCAACGCTGGTCAAGCCGCTGAATGAAGCCGTGCCTAATCCTATGTTTGTCCGTCGTAAAAACCTCGGTGTGGCTTTAGCAATGCCGACGTTTCATTTGTGGATTCCGGATGTCCTCCGGCTGTGGCCGTAGTCATTTTGGTGCTGTGGGCATCTCAAATAGCCGTGTTTGATGCGTAAAAACGGCATCGATTCCGCGCTCTCCTAATAGGGAACACCCTCTTCAGGCGATGAATAGCCTCGTAGCATGCAATGACTAGGCGACGAATGTGGAGTTATTAATACGCCGTCGGAAACGTTGTCACCTCATCTCTGGACAATGACATATGGAGTTGGATCAAAGGTCGTGGTGGAATTTATCCCAAGGATAGTTTTATCCGTGAGGAGCGCGAGGAGCGGAGCGGTGCCAGCCCACTGCCCTTTTAGGTGTTGTTCAGCTGAGTCCTGGAGCTTCGTTGTCTTCCTGGTAATTCAATATTGCGTTGCAATATGCGCAATACTGCGCGCCGAGCGTCAAGTATTTTCGCCGTCCTCCATGCGTCGCCAATGAAGTGCACCCTTATTGCGTTGCCAACACTTCCTGAGAGCCTCCGGTTGCAAGCCGGTCCCGATTAGAATGGTTCCTAGTGTGATCAGTGGCAAATGCTTCCGCCTCTTCATCCCAGTAATTGGATCCACAAGTAGGGATGAAATCCACACGTGACTAATCTTGCTAGGATGTTATAAGAAACTGCTGTTAAGCGCTTTATTAAGGTTAGTCGCTTAATATTGATATGACACTACAAGCGCATAGTGATTTGAGTACAAGAGATGCAGTGTCTTGCAACTAACGAAAAGCTATGGAAAATTTGTCAGGATTTCTTGGGATGACGAGGGAGCAGCTGCGTTGAGGATAAACACCTTCCCACCCCTTCTTCGACACTTTTCCACCTGACATGAATTTTTGTAGCGATCATCAAAATAGACTCATCACTGAGAAAATTTTTAGAAAAATCACACGATTTTTCGATTAAAAAATCCTTAGGGCAAAGGTTGTTAATAAAGCGCTTCTGCTATCCTGAGCGAAATTTGCTTTCTCAGCTTGCACTGTATTGAAACCGCTACGCACTACTGCCGTGATGCGGTCTACTTAAATTGACTCCCTTGATCTAACATGTCCTGACAAACACCACGTAGATCCTAACACGTCCTAACGAGTGGCCTCGGTCCAAGACACCCATCTGGTGTATGTCAAGACATGTTAGAACGAGTGTCTCAGCCTATGAAAATGCGTGATAAGCGAAGGAATCACAAAATGGAAGGATCGACTATAAATGCAATGAAAGGGGATCGTAAGCTGCATACCACGAAACGTGGAGGAAAATTAAGATGAATAATAAAATTAGGTCTTCCAGTAAAATCTATAATTAAATACGTCTTGCACTAAGCAAGCGCCGAAGCTCTCCTGCAGCCACCGACCCAGACCTCTTCTCTGGAATACCTTGAGCATAGTGGAGAAGGCAAACAGTGATCATACGCATCACTGAGATTACCTAGGGTCAACGTGTTAACATCGCTAAGTTCACCTTTCGTTAATATGTGCGTCAACACATTTACCTATTCTTATCTCACTGATGCTTCCACGTCCATATACGGCCTAGAATGACGAGAGTACCAACAGCCAAGTAGGTCAGCAGTTCCTACAGGCTAACTGTTACTGTTCTCCTTCAAACTACAAATTATACATATTAAACTGGGTGCATAGATGAGTAGCTTTATAGCTACTACTTCGATAACGTTTAAAATCTTAGCTGCTCTTAGGTTTTTTCCGTAATAAGCCTAATTGAACTTGATTGTTTGTTAACTTCCCTATGTGGTGCATATTTCAACATTTGCTCCTTGATTTTTGATGGCACACTTCGAGTGCAGAAAATAAATGAATAAATAAACTTTGATAGATTTTAACATCACAATGAAGATTGAGCACATGTGAGATGGGGCGTACTGATGGCAGAGATGGTCCTTGTGGAAGCCACAGTTCAACAATGGGATAAGACAAAGAGGAAATCCTAAGTCACGTTTTCACAAGAACCATTTGGGTAGCATGGCCTAGTAGAGAACTTCTTCAACAGGATAACATCTTACTCATCCGTTTCTTTTTTCTTACAGATAATTTCATTGATGGTTAGCCCTTTTCTGAACATAATTCCAACGGGTTTTGCAAGCAATACACTATTTGATGAATTTCCCCTTATTTCGAGGAAGTCTCCACCCCAGCATACCTCATTCTGAGAACGGCATTGCTTATAAATTGCACGAAACGAAAACAAGCTATAGATCCAAAAATTGAAATATAGAATTATAAAGAGCTACCATCAATCTGCATGTCCTTTGCGAATCCATATGGAATATCACGAAACTTGAGCGCGAGTGAAGCTTGCACCGGAATGGCTAATTTGGCACCGTTTTTCGCCTGGTACACGCAACAAGGTATCCACAGATTGGTGGATATTTCAATTCTTTCACCAGATCAGAACAGCAACCGCCTGATTCATAAGGAGTTCCATTTAGCAAAGTACGAGAGGTTCTTGTAATCGAGTTGTTTTAATTCCTTGTAATCCAACTGGATTTCCAAGAAAATAAAAGGAAGTCTCTTCTAGATTGCGAAGAAAGTGTTTCTCAAGGTTACTGTTCCCCGAATTCCTTCTGATGTGTATCGGTTCCAAGAGATTTTGTAGAAGCCAAGAGATTGCATGATTTCCCTTCTCTCCTAGCACGTTGTTCACGAATCCAGCTCAGCCCTAACCCCGAATATCCTTGACCAGTGCTGTCACTGATTAACTCGACCTCGTCTCCGCTGCTATAATCATACAATGAAGAAAATCACACAACATCAGCGCGCAACTGGCAATTACAGAAACTCGGACGGGCAGCGAATTGGCACCATATAATCGATGGGGGATTACCCTGCCGCAAATCATCGGCTCCACGGATGCGCGGGGCGCCCCGTCTGCTCGTCACAGCACCGAAGCATTGAGTCAGGATGAGATCGGAGCCGTAAACGCCCCGACGAGACAATACGTTCGGTTTCGGTCCCGACCGCAATAATCACTTGGAGGTATTGTGCTCCGGGGCGGCACGGGGCTTTGATCCACGGGAGTTCTCACATTCCCAATGGCGCAACTTGTGGGTATGAAAGCATGCAAGGCAAGGAGTGGGAAAGTCGTTCCTGGGGAAAATTTCTAGCAGAAAACTCCTGGGTTTGAAAGCGATATATAGCAAGAAAGAGGGAAAACGGGAGAGCGTGTGAGGGGAAGGAGACCAGCTGATTTCCTCGATATGACTTAATCCCAAATCAACACGCACAGCTAATTATAGCTCGAAATACTTCCTGTTTTCTTCCAGATCTCCCTAGAAGCAGACGAAGAGACGTCAACGATCCACATTACAGCGCTATAATTTGTTTTCCTTTACAATTTCCCAGGTTTTCCTGCACCGGAAGAACTTCAAGGCTGCAGAATTCCTTCTGAACTACTGGAAAACTGGCTGTATGACTTCGAATATTTTGGATTCGTCCCCAAAAGCACCCCGAGAAGGCATTATTCATACCTCATCCCAGATCTAATCCCTGCACTCATTTAGTTCACTAGCCAACGCAATTTTTTATACCACTGACATTCCATTAAGAAAGGTCGAATGTACTCCTCTCAGCGACTCAATAAATATGTAAAATCTCCTCGTCTCCATGAAAAAAAAAATCGAGCAGTAGTAGTGAGGAGCAATGGATATAGGGGAATTTCAGCGTGATTTCAGAAGGGAAATGAAACAGGAAGCTCAGGATGAAACAGATCGGAAAAGTATACAATTACGGTGGTAAAAGTAGCAATTAAAGCGTACATCCATGCAGGTCAATGTTTCAAAAAAAATGATTGAAAAAAAGATACATCCTATGAAAAGACAGAGGTGTATTATTACTAGGAAAGCATTTACAGAAACACTGAGCCTTTAGTGGTTGCTAATAATCATCTTAGTATATTTGCTGAATATTAAAGTTCAAAATGACATAATATAAACATTATAGCCTTCAATAAGTATTGAGTCCAAGAATAAAAAAAGCTACGGCTTCAATTATCCGCAAGTACACTAATCTAGCCACACGAGAAAAATGTCATTTGCACGGAATCGCCATATTTCAGGCCACATGAAAAAAGTTCATCAAAAAATTATTACCTCTGCGAATGCCGGAGAGAATACACAGTGTAGTAATATTAAACTAGCTAATTTGATCACCATGTCAGCCTACAACTTCCGCCAGCTCAAAGCCCCATCGGCTCGTAAGTGCTGAAAAAAATTATTATTAGTAGTAGTAGAAAAAAAGAAATAGAACCAAACAAAAAAGGGATTACGTCAGCGCATATTTGGGAGTGTAATCTGAATGGAGAAGTTTTACTGAGTTGAGGGGGGGGATGAGAAAAAGAAGGAGGAAAGGGAAAACGACGGAAAGAAGGTAGTGAGTAGGATAAAGGTTAGGAAACCATTGCACATATCAAACAGACAACTATGTTGAGTTTCAACCGAATCGAGTGGTATTTGAGTAATCATTCGAATATTCGAGTTTGTACACACGTCAAGCTAAAACCCTGCATCGAAATCAGAGAGTAGGAAAATTTAAAAAAGCCCGTGATTATTGGCACTTACTTTATATTTTTACGTGAAAAAATTCGAATTCTCGACTGATTTGCTCTACTTGCAACAAGAAGTTGTGATTTTACCAGAAACTCTCACTAACAACAGAACTTCATATGTGAATATATTCGAATATTCAAATGATTCGCTTTACTGGCGACCGTCAAGAGCATTTCTGAAGTTGTGAAGGAAATCACATTAGAAGAGCCTTCTATAGCAGAGAAGGATATAGAGAAGAAAGAGGGGGAAAGATGAGAAGATGAAAAAAATACTTGTGAGGATAAGATAAATAATCATTGTAAACACGAGAGTGGCAATTAAAACTTTAACCGAATCAAATGGTAATTGAGTATTCATTACTGGATTTATGCAGTAAGGTATGAGCTGTGGCGGACGCAGGGGGGGGGGGGGGGGGGGGCGCGCCCCCCCCCGAGAATGGGTCGCCAAATTTTCGAAATTACTTTACAATACAAATAAAAATCTTGTGTTAGTTTATTTTTAATTGTTTATTTTTATTATTATTTTTAATATATTTTTTATTTATTGTTTATTATTATAATTAATATTATTATTAATTTTATTTTCCGTCTGGGTCCCCAAAACGGCGGAGACCCCACTTTTCTTCCCACGCCCCCCCTCCCGCCCACTTTCTGCGTCCGCCACTGGCAGTAAGGTATGAGCTGATACTTATTATTGAATTAAGGGAAACGAAAAAGAACAAATCTGTGCATTAATTAGCCATTAGCCCCTTGTTTATTGCTTTTATTCTTCGAATAATCGAATTATTCAACGATTTGATCAACGCTCTGCTGGCAGCTACAGTTGTGTTCACATAAAGCGATAGATTAAGTCAGAAATTCGAATGAGCAGTAGAGCCTTGGTAGAAAGATAATGAGGGCTCTTCTTCACGAATATTCGAATGTTCGACTAGGTCTCGAACTATCAACTGAGCTAACTAAATCATTCAGTTTCGATTCGGTTCCAACTATTGGCAACATTCCAGAAAAAGTGCAGAGGAGAAAGGATGCACTGTGAGTCATCGAGTCGTAATTGACCACGGGTAGCTTGAGTAAGTAGTCGAGAAAGTGGACTCTAGGCCTTCACTGCTCTCTCCGGCGATCGAATTGCTCAGAGGCCTCTCTAATTGGGTTCTAGTGGGGCACGACGACGCTCAGTTACAAATCCTCGCCCCGTTCTTCACGCAACCCCCCCCCCCGTTCTTCACGCAACGTCTGCTGTGCACTTAGCGCTAGCTGGCCGGGCTCACCGCCGCCTTTTCCGTGGTGATTTTGTCTGTTCTGAAGCCATCCAGCCTGCTTTGGCAACACCAGCTGCCGAATGATGGATAATGAATCTGGGAATTACCTTCGTAGGGAGATTCGTAGCGAGAACAGGAAAGGGACTCGGAATTTTGTGCAATGACTCTCTTCAAGGACGAAGCCTGGCTTTTAAAGAAGGATAGGTTCATCAGCATTAAAAAGATTAATCGTGAATCAAATAACCCATAAATAATTAGATGAGGGTAACAATGGCCAAATAAATTACCTAAGACATAAATAAATGAATAAATTAACAAATAGCTACTTACATATGTAGAGGTAATAAATCTCGACTAATGTCGCACTTATTCAGGATCTGGGTGGTCTACCTCACCAAAGACTTACGAACTTTGGCCTTCCACGATTTTTTTTTTGCTTAACCACGAAAATTTATCATATTCCTATTACTTATGCTATAATCTATTATGGCCTTTACTGACGAATAGAGGAGAAAACCAAAAAAAAATGACCGACAAACACGACCTTCTGGTATGAAATACAGGCTTGTTCGACGCCAATGAGAATGGAGTATTTTTGCACTCTTTGTGTTTTCCCCGTTTTTGTCGCTCCCCCCCCCTCTTCCTCTTGGGTACCATATATTTTCTTGCTTTCTTTAGTTCTCTAATTTCTCTTTAGGTATCATCGTTGGTGAAACGGACCATATCAAGAGACAGAAATGGAGAAAATGGAATTATGTAGAACTATGCGCCAGAAGATAATGGCCACAAAAGTGTACGGTTACGCTGGAAAATCAACACAGCTAACGATTAACGGTAGCTCTTAGTCAAGGAATACAGCGATCAAGATCCAGGAGTCGCCGATAAATCTGAGTTACAGCCCTCAGGCACTCTTTCTTGCCTATCCCCACAGGATCTATGGGAAGTGTATAGAAGCGTATAGGCCTTTTTGCGTGAGAAATTTCTCAGATGGGAATTCCATTGGCAAAATGCCAAACCTAGTCTTTAAAAAGGACTTCGGCTTCAGAGTGCTAGCACTTCCAATGCATTCTAAATCAGCTAAACATCGTTGCCATCGAAATTCCTATCTTGTACAGCAATCTTTCTTCTTCGTGCATTCGCGAGGCGGAAGAAATTGAAAAATTCCCTGGTTACATCTTTTTTCTTCACAATTTCCTCAACTGGAACAATGTGCTCTTTGGTTTTGAAACGACAACAACTGGTGCTATTAGGAAGCATTTACTCGCAGCTATGGGTTCAGCAGGAGCGTTCCGCAAAAAAAAACGCTTCCCATCCATAAAGAAACGCCCTCAAGCCGAGTTGATTCCATAAATCCAAGTTGTTTTTCGTTTACTCGAGTACAAATCCCGTTAGTTTTCGTTGTCGTTGCCTAGCGCATCGCATCGCTCGTATGACTCCACTATGGACGAATTATTTATGGCATCCGGTGAAATTTTCATGGCTGCTAGTGCTGGATCGAACTCGGGGACAAAACACGCATAAAAACGGGGTAAAAATAGCCTCAGCAGAAAGGACGACTTTGCTGGCGAATGTTGCTGGAATTGATCTGCTGCCTATGGACACACACATGCGCACATAGAGCCGGTAATGAGTTCTTTTCTCACGTCGACAAAATCCGCGAGCCAAGTCACCGGGTAAAAAAGAGCTGCAGAGGTAAAAGCGGGGTGTGAACGGAGAAAATTCACTCTTCCTCGGCTGGGACATTATTTATGAAGCTTAAGAGCCAGGTACACTAGGGTAAGGAAGGGTTGTGGAGTATAGTCGGCCAGAGGTGCGAAAAGTATAAACGAGGAATGTTGTATAGCAGAATTAAGTAGGATTTGAAAGAAAGTGATATTCAAGTGAGGGGAAATGGTCACATCACGAAGGAGGATATTATGGAGCACAATTTTGAAAATGAAAAATTTAAAAGAAGTATTCCGGATTTGGAAATTCTAGGAAAACATCGAGGCAACGATAATGAACTATTCCTTGCCCACTGAAGCAAAGAAGTTGCTTTTAACGAGATTCATAAATTCTTCCGGGGAGCCTGACGTCTACCCAAAAATCAAAAGCTATTAATCTTTTTCAGAAAAGGTGTGAAGTTCTATTTGGAGAAGTTTGCGTAACAACACAGCGAAAGTGCTGTAAAAACCTCTAAAATGCAGCAGTTCTTGCCAAGGGAACAGTTCCGCCCTATGGCCAGCGGGAAGGATGCTCCCTGTCGGGGAATATTCCAGAATAATAGTGCAGCCAGATCGAACTACTGTTGACAAATATGAAGTAGAGGTAAAGTAAAAAGGTAATCTATTAAACAAAGCGCCGTAAGTGGGCTAGAGCGGTTAGAGATACGGGGCGGCACTCATAGACACCGCAAGCTTGAGGCGCAGACTGTGTGGCGAAATGGCCGATTTCCATGGACGCAGACACGTTCGCTTCGGGACCCGCATAGCAAGTAAAAAGCACGAAAAAACAAAGAGTACTACGGTTGCAAAGACTCGAAAAGGAAAAGAGAAGAGAAACGAAAGAAAGGGAAAAAGTGAAAATCAAAAAGCCCAGGTTCACCTTACATGGTTAGTCCTCAGAGAAGCAGTTCAGAGCAATAAGGGGACATAAACTTAACGAATGACAACTTCCAAACGACAATGACAATAAATACAGTGGCAAATGAATGAAAGAGAAGTAATAGTAGGAACGAAAGCTCCAGAGCCACTTTCCACTCTAGTTTTTCGATTGGAACCATGCATTTCTGGGTTAAAACATTGGTAATTGGTGACCAGTCTCCTTTTTACAGGAGAAATTGACCATTAGAGAGATGTCACGAAGAAAAAGCTGGTTGGGTAGTTTCCAAGAAGAGAACGCTACTATGTGGAGAACTGGATTCGAAGTACTACTAGCCGCTTCACGTGAAAGTTCAAAAGGATAAGAAAACAAATAAGCGCCGAAGCCGGCTTAGCAAAAATTCAAGCCGGACGAAATTACCGGCTCTGAGCCCGGCAGAGGACACATTTTCAGCGATGAGTTCTGGCAGTGCAGAGAGTAAATCCTGGCAGTTGCACGGAGTAAATCCCCTCCGGAGAGGACAGAGAGGCCGTTGTGCGGATGGATGCCTGGCTGCTTGTAGCCACAGCGATGCGCTCCAACGCTAATCCACCTCCTCCTCCCCTCCTGACCAGTGGCCGGGTGGGCGGAGCCACCGGGACAACGACGACGGCACAACGGCTCGCGCGCTCCATTTGTGGTTTCACGCGGACTGAGCCGGCGCCGGCGGGCCGTACAGCCCCCGCCCGCGGCCCGGATGACTGGCTATGAGGCAATTTTCGGATTAATCACTCATGAACACGGGCTTGCCCAATTAAATTGGCAGCTTCCGGTCGTTTGATGAGCTGCGAGCTCTAGGAGAAGAGGGTGGGAATTACAAGGCGGATCAGTAATGGGTGAAGAGCTCATTTCAACCTCAGAATTAATTATTGGGTGGCACAAAAAGCTTAGAATGCTCGGAACTCGATCTAAAAATGGCTTCTCAGTGCATGAAATGGCTTCTGTTCCAAGTGCTGTAGCGAAATTTCGCTCGCAGCTGCGCCTCATTTCAAAATTCGAATATTAGAGAAACCAAATTTGTATGCGGTCCTACCCTTCCCCCGCTCCCGAACTTCATCTCTTTTGAGCGCATGGTCCCCAACGATTGTTGACCAACTAGTACTATTGAATATAAAAGTTGATTGAGTTTTGATCGTAATCTTTTCTTTAACGCCGTTTAATTTGTTACGTGCACCTTAAGTAGAGCAATAAATTATTATTATTATAAACGGGTTTAGGTCCCGTGATTGATACAAACCTCCCCTAATTTCTAGGGGTACCAGAGTACTTGAAGGATGAAGAACAGATGTGCTGTTCTACTAGTTTCTCCTCTTTTTGAACCTCTTTTTTTTCAAGCAGGTACTAGGGGCTATTGTACCCGCTTCTGTTTCACACATATGTTAAACGCCTTGCTTGCATAAAACAAAAAAGAAAACAAAATATTTAGCATGACGTAGAATGGCTCTTTTTGCCGATGAGGATTTAGGCTAAGAATTTCCAGTAAAGCATGTAAACGATAACGTTTTCTGCTAGAATTGGCACTGCCTCAGTCTCAAACAGACGAATGATTCAAAGACGAGACCTCTAGCAAGACCTTTTAATACCTCTAAAAAGTTCAAAGGGTAATCGAAAGGCAGTCTTCTTTGCGGTATTATAGACTACAGCGTGCAAGACTAACAAATACTGGAATAGCGAAGATCCAAACGGCTTAGGCTTTCGACCACTAGGAAGAAGCATCCAAGCTTCCGCGGTTTTGCTTTCATAGTGCTGCATTTTTGCTGCAAACCACCCAGCGTTTACTTTAATGACGACGTTCACGCCGATAATGAAGCAGAAAAGAACAAGTGAAAAATGAAGAGGTGAAGGTGTACATATGCCTAAAGGTAATGTTCATAATGGTTTATTATTAACAGTGCAATATTTATTTACCAAGTAACTACAAAAAGTGGTTTCAACAGCAAACCGATTAAATTCACCATCCATGTGCAGTGAACAGGCGCGTTCGTAATAGGGCATAACGCTAAACTGAATGCAAACATAGTACGATTGAGTTTTACAGAGATACCAGATGAGAGAAAAACTGAAAGGATCGTTGCTATATGTAACTTGCCTATCTTAACCTTCTCTTCGACCCAAGCACTGTTTTAGCAATGCTATAAACAAAAAAAAAGAACAAAATACCTATGCTCCGTTTCGTTCCTTCCACTATACGGAGACAAAGATAAAAGAAATAAGACCACCACCGGAACTCCCCACTAGTGAGTGGTGGTCTTATAAGTTGGAAAAAAATGATAAGCATTAAACCAACCTGATCTGCTATAGCATCTTCTTCTTCTTCCTTTTGTTTGTCCTCGGACTCGAGCAGGCCATTGGTGCGCGTCCCAAACTTGGGTAATAAACTTGGGTATTTTCAAGCTCATGATATCTAATGAAATTCCCAGGGTCCCAGGTTGAATTTCGGTAAGAAACCTTTCTTTCAAATTCGTTTTTTTTACTCATTTCCAGTTTGTCGTTCACGCAGATTGTTTATTCGGGCTTTATGAACTCAATAACAAACCAAAACCAGGTTACCAAAGAAACTTTTCTGTCTTACCTCTCTTAATACTACAAACATAGCCTATTTAAAGGGTAAACTAGCACGGTAAAAATGTAGCTTCGCGTGGTTGACGTTTTATGAATCTCTTCAATGTTTGTTACTTGTTCCATAGGCTAACCGTATCTTAGATGTGTTGATCTCATACTCAGCTGGACTTGCTCACATAATGCATCAGACAACGCTACAATACGCATAAGACAATAACACTACCAAGTTTTCAATCAGTTTTAGAAAAAATTTTATGGTTGTTCTTATGGTTGATTTCTGTGTGGAACAGTTTCAAATTTGAAAGAACCTCAACAGAAAACAACTAGCCAGAGTACATAAATTCGCATACAATTCCTCCTCAGAATAATTCCAAAGATGCGTGGCGTATTCCAAAAGTACAGTAGCTCACAAACTTGTTCTCAGAAATTTCTTAGAAATGCTGAGCCCGCCTGCGTCTTAGGAAATGGAGCAAAGCCATGATTAATGGATCAAAAGCATTTTGTGACAGCAATGCATAGGTCATCAATCATGGTCCAAGCACCGAAGATGAATATAACAAGCATTGCTTTCGATGGGAATGCATTATTCTCTACTAGTCTCAATGATGGAGAAGTCAGTTGGTTGGTTAATTCTACCCACAGTGGTTGAGGCTACGGTTAAATACATCCGGAAGATCCTTGCTGTACCACTACCATTCACAACTTTGCCGTGACTGTCTTCATAATTGAGCACCCCTACTGGTGTAATAAATAAATAAATAAATGAATAAATAAATAAATAAAGTCTAAATAGAAAGGGATTTTTCTTCTCTGTGCAAGAATCTTTGGGAGGAATTCCGTTCACTGGAATAGCTCAACAGTTCAAATTTTTCTGCAGTGGCCAATGGTTCAAATTTCTGAAATCCTAACTCACCCAAACCAAGATTTTGAGCTAGAAAAATATCAAATTTTCTAAAATTAGTTCACTCCTTGAATTCAGGGAAGATAGCCGCTGCGTAGTTCACCCCTTGAATTCAGGGAAGATAGCCGCTGCGCGTTAGTGCGTGATTCGTTATGTATGTTGCGAATGCACAGCTCTGACCTATAGAGAATTTGAGAAAAAAATACTTCTGCCAACTTTTTTCCACTTCAGCCATTTCTCAGAAATTTCAAGGCCTTCCCAGGCTCCTACGCTACTGGCATCTGCCCTGTGGAAAAAGCCCATTATATAAACTTCAAGGAAATCAAGAATAGAGCTTGTTTAAGCAGAAGAGATTAATTTCTTGCACTTCTGAAAAAGTACTGAGCGCTGCGATGTCTTCAGGAAAGACATTGAGGAATTGATTTTCTGTATAGGACACATCGGAAGTCAGTAGTAGCTTCACTTGTCACTGAATAGCTCAGCAATTATTAATCGTTTTGTCATTGCTGACTATTGTTTCCGTTCCTTCAATCCTATGGTTATTTTGTGTTCAAAAGCCGTCCCTTTCTCTGCGTCTCTGTTCTTAACTGTGAAAAAAAAAACTTGGAAAAGAACGGCTTGAATAGATCCCGAGGGACAACACAGGCTCCCAAAGGAGTTTATCACATCCAGTACCACCACCAGCAGAGGTAACAATAGAACTGGAAGTACTCAGGGTACGTTCAACGCGCCAATCCACGCTCAGTTGGTTGTAGGCGATCCGAAAACAGGCTAATGTTCACTTTTTGCACACGCCTGACATTCTATTTGGCCATAAAATGTTCTTGTCATTCTCAGAAGCGGAAAAAAGTTGCCCGCAAAAGATCGATCCGTGTGCGCCAATCCTCATCTGAGCATGTACTACATCGTGCAAAAGTAAAACTGCGATCAAATGCTGAGATGAGGGGAAAGTAAGAGGAGAAATTAGCTGTAGGTTTTCTTCTCCAGTTTTCGTCACAGGTCAGCTTTGAGATTCAGCACATCGCTCGAATGTTTGGACAAAACCCCGATTTCCCTCCCCACGGAAATGTGGAATTTGTCCTTGGAACCCTTGTTTGATAATGGTCAAAATCAACGGGCTGTTTGTTGCGTAAGAGGAATCTAGAGTATGGTGTAAGACGGTGGCATGGTGCTGGTGCCTAATCCTCCATGAAAACATGGTGAAGGTGGCGCCATATTAGTGGGAACTACCGCTGGTTCAAAACTTATATCGAAGGTAAAGCGAAAAATGGTAGCTAGAATGCGCCAAGAACAATGTGGGTCAGAATTTTGATATTATAAATGACCTTACATGTAGAGGTACACGATTTGAAACAATCTTTTCACACTGATATTTATTAATAAACTACGAGCCCGGGGGAGCATTAAATTTTGAAATATCTAGAATCACCGAAACAGAAGCCCAGAGACGCTTGATGTCACTTTGGTTGATCTCTAAACCTACTCTATATCAAACGGAGTATACGTGCGATTGTGGTGCACGTTCCATTGAAGGCCAGCCTTGAAAATCGATCAAACTAAGCTATAAAGTGACTTCAGATCCGCGAAGTTTGGACGCTACTTGGCAAAATCATAGCGATCTCTGTGGGTACTTGGCCCTCCAGTGTACGATCTCATAACTTCCACACCCTTCTTCACTGAGCATTTTTCTATCGCACTGTACCCATCCAATCCTTGGGTAAATTGGTATCGTGGACGCCTTCGGTGGTCATAAAAACGTAGAGTGTCTGAATATCATTGAAAAAAATGGTTGATCATGTCGCAATGGGTGCAAGCACACGTCACCCAAACAACTTTTGAATTTGTGTGTAAATTTTAAAAGTAGGACGCTAGAGCTAAAACGTATATGTACGGGCAGTTCTGGCGGAGAGGCAGCAAACTAAAATAAATGATGTAGAAGGTCATACGTTTTTATCACGATTATTTTTCACGCTGTAAAGCCAGTTCTCCGTTTTGTTTTTTTTTTTTACTTTTGTCAAAAATTTTCTGATCTAACCAACCTAGGTGTCAGCCTTGAATGCCATAGCTAGCAGTATCAGCTCTCAACTAGCATTATGACATGGAATTGTACGAAGTGGGGCTCTTTATTTAAGCCCATATCTCCAAATCAGAAGGTATTGAACCGATGATATACCGTGGGAAGTTTGGAAAGGAAACATTCCACCTGAATGCATTGCTCTCTACGTAGTATTCATCTAGGTGCTTCACACTCACATTAGAAGAGAGTATGAAGGCAATGTTTTGTCATTGAAGAAATAAATATTCCAAGTTACAAGGACGGACCGGTGCTTTAGTTGGTGTAGTGAAGCCGTTTCAGGCACATCCCATTATGCTACAGCTCAATGTCTAGCTCAGTGTGTCCCAGAACCCCCACGAAAAATCAAAGGTTTTGAAAATTTTCTCCCATTACTTTTTTCTCCACCTACTAGCACGAACAGAGTCATTCCGGTAAGGTTGGAAGAGTTTTGGTGATATTTATTTGTTCGCTCATACATCTGTTTACGCCTACAGTGATTTCTACATTTTTTCTCACTTCATGCAATCGTGGATCACGGCTAACATGTGAGCATTTTTTTTTGCAATTTCATTGTATTTGTTGTGAAATTCACAGGGAATTTAAAGTTTTTGCTTTTCCACTTGAAACGGGGATCAAGCTGGGTACGCCACGCGTCCAGTTGAGGCACAGAGAAATCCAAGATCCTCATGCCACTGTTCTTTTCTTTCAAATCAGTTTGACTCACGCTCCCAAAGCGGAAATAAGCCTAACTGTACTAACTAAACTAACCTAACTCGTAGAGGGCGGGGTTGTCGGCGCAGGTGGAAAACACTTTTTGATGTCATGTATTCCATCAGGTTTATTCATGAATTTTATTGTGACAAAGTCGTGTTTCGGAATAATATAAATTCTCAATTACGCCACTGATCTAGTATCCATTATGTCTTTTAAGTATGATTCTCGTTCTCATTTTGTCTAAAAACTCGACAGCTGGAGAAACGCTGTAACATCAGCCGGCGATGTTTTCACATGACCGGTTCCTGCTTCTACTGAGCAGACACTTGACTCGGTCGCTTTAGAAGGGGACCAGAAGTAGATGGGAATTTCCGGAACTGCCACCCGTGTAAGTGTCCGTGATCAGTGACGTTCTCACTTCAGGAAAGTTGTGCATCAGTGAAGTAACAAAAGTTCACAAATATTATGGAGACTATTCGTGTTCGAATCTGATCTTCCTTTTCTGTATTCTATAGACTAACTGGTTACATGACCCCGAACACTGAGGCCCATCGCACATGCGATTCCGGTCCGCGGCTAAGCGTACCTCGTTCTGAGTTATAAACAACTTTACACTGTCGGGTCGGTAATCGTTTTAACTTCGATATTCAAAGCGACGCATGTACAAATCCCCGTAAAATAAGCAAATAAATGAGTAGGTATCTGAGCGAACGAGTCAGCGCCTTTCCATTCTATTAGATTGAGGAGAGAGAGAAAAGGAAAAAATGGCATCCGAGCCCCATTCCCTTCTCAACTTTTTCGAAAGTATTTCTCAGGTAACTGCGAATAAGCGTTTGAAATCTCAGATATTGTTCCGGGTGTCGAACAAATTATCTATTCGCTGTTATCAGGATTACCCAAGCAGCGGATGAACTCACAAATGTACCCCTACTTAGAAGTTATCCAAGACAGCGAGCTCTTCCTAGCCCAAAAAGAATATGTGGTGTTGAATGGGATATTCAGGGAATAGCAAGCCTTGCCGAAGAAGTGCCCGCTGGTTTGGTGTAGGGCTTTTCTCCAGAAAGAAAAATGGAACACTTTGCACGTGAACTAGTAGGGACAGAGCACAATCTTCTTTCTTTTGCCTCATTCCTTTAATGGTGCTCACCAGGGCTTGGGATCATGAGATGTTAGCCAGGCAAGCAAACGATGGTTGGTGCTTGCCCCCTATCCTATCCAAAGCAGGAGCAGCACGTCCCGAACATTGCCATGAAATGCACTGCTATTTTACTGACCCCAGTTCTTTCCGAGTTGCAGCACATCAGATCCTAATACAGGGTTCCTCAAACGCAGCGTTTTACACTTGAAGCTATATCCTCAACAATGAGCGAGTCCCAGCCGCTCAGCAGCCATAAGGCAGTACTCTCGATGCTATAAGCTATCCCCCACCACATCACTACGACAAGCTTGAACAAAACATGACTCTTCCATTACTCTCTCATCAACGTCGTATTTGTGGCCCCTGCAGAACTTCGGGAGATGCGGAAAGTGTCGTTGACGTTGGATTTGCAATGAGTTTCGATCACATATACGTTACGCGAATCCCATACAAAATTCCTGTACCCTGATCCAACTTTAGAATGTAGGTTATCGAGTTGTACATGAGACTTGAATGACTGGTTTTATCTGGAAACGTCTTTGTCTAACTCCCTAAAGCTCACCTGATATGTGCATTTATGTATAACGTTACAGCTACATGCGATTAGTATACTCAGGAATTTGGATATATGTTCTCGTAAAAGAAATCATTTTAACCTCATAAAAATTTTCGTTTTTCTGACAAGATGGTGGAACTTCAGATGCGAGATTTATATCCTCAGTGCTTCAACGGTCTTCATGTAAAACCATTGTCTACCACGGTTTTCTCATGGTTCATTCATGCAGTATGCATAGTTGTTCTATTCGGACCTTAATTATTCAATGGATTCCAAGGTTCCAGAAAATTATTCAATGGATTCCAAGGTTCCAGAAAATTTTGAGATGACTTCACGTGAATCCAATTCATATTTCCAGGTCCGATTGTAACAAAGCAGAGCGTTGCTGCACCATCAAAAACCAAACCGGATGATTTACGTTCAATTACCCAAGTTTGAGGTGCACGTTGACGGGGCGCAGCAACTCCAAGGAGCTCCCCAAAAGGAAGCTGTATCAAGCAGCAGAACAGGTTGGTTGATTTTTTTGGTCATTTTCTACTCCTCAAGACCACCACTCACTACTGGTGAGTTTGATTTTTTTGGTCATTTTCTACTCCTCAAGACCACCACTCACTACTGGTGAGTTCCGGTGGTGGCCTTATTTCTTTTCTATTTCTCCGTCTAGTGGAAGGAACGAAACGGAGATTAGGTACCTTTGTTTTTGTTCTTGTTTATTAGAACAGAGTTCCGCTAATTCTTATTTTATGTAAATGCTACTATTTTAAACCTTTCGTTTCAGGTGCGTTACTCAGCAACTCTTCTGCATCGCTTTTTTTGGCTTACTCGCTGACAGCAATTTACTCCGTAGTGTAGGAGAGACACTGCCACACATAAATCGAAGAAACTAGTTACGCGATGTGGCTTTTAGGGTAGCTGGGGCTAGCCAGCTATGGCTCCTAGTGAGGTGCACACATACACTCTGTTCAGTAAAAGTTCCGAAATTCCTCTACATTAATATGTATAATTCTACTCACGTATATTGATTCAGACATCCATCAGAAATCAAAATTGGAAGAAGAAAAGAATACAATGCACTAGAGTAGGTCGTGCAACTGTCTCGTAAAGTGTGAATATCCATAAAACAGTGTAAATAACGTATTTTTTATTTAACGTAATAACGAGTGTATTGAAATACTGAATTTTTATGACCTTCGAGGTGATTCAATAACGAATGCACCATTTGCCAGTACTAGAAACATTTCTCAACAGTGGCGGACGCAGAAATTGGGCGAGAGGGGGGGGAGCGGGGGAGGGGACGTGGGAAAAAAGTGGGGTCTCCGCCGCCTTGGTGACCCAGATGGAAAATAAAATTAATAAAAATATCAATTATAATAATAAATAACGAATAAAAATTATATTAAAAGCAATAATAAAAATATCTCTGTATTGCAACAACGAGAGATTATCTTCCTGCACAAACCGTTCCCAACGGAGTTAGAAATCTCAAAAAATAATCCTCGCCAGAAATTCCTGTTTTTGGAATATGCTCTTTCATGTAGAAATTATTCGTCGTTGATGAACCACAACCATGAAGAGATCATAAAGAATGAATATCTCTACCTGTAACGATACTGTAGCCAAAAGCATGTTGTTTGAAGTGTGGAGCCTTGCACATTGGTGAAACAGGCTGTGTGTTTGGCACACGTATGAAGGAACACCTACGACAAACGACAAGGAAGCTTAACATCTGCGCTAGGTAGACCTAAACATGAGAAGCATGGCGGCGTTGATTACGATGTGATGTGCAGAATCCTCACACATGAAACGAAAATCTCGGCGAGGAAGGCGTTCGAAGCATTTTGGATTTATAAGAAATCCGAGCATGAATAACAGGAACGATCCCTGTCAATTACTGATGACTTCCTCCGCATTGTTTCACTATGTGAGCTGCATGGATAAGCAGGGCCGATATACCATCTGCGGAACCGGATGACACTCACTTGTACTTTCATGATCGGTGCATGTGGGCAACCGCAGAAAAACGATAGACTTGGTTTGTTTTCAACTGCCTGCAAGGGCTACCTTTGGTGCA